>OY804602.1:43051795-43182730 GCA_963680895.1 Fragum sueziense | reverse complement strand
AATATAACAAATCACGATTTTGTGTAATTTGTAGCTTCCATGTTTGGAAACTTAATTAATAATACAGAAGGAACTTGCCAGTACATCCATCCCTAAAGCCACGAAGTAACTTATTTTTATCTAACCCTTCGAGCAAAAAGGAAATATCTGACTAACTGGGTTTTTATATGACTGAAATATGGACTCCCTGGTTTTATAATGTAGGCCCGGTTGAACAATGGGGGGGGGGGGGGGGGGGGGGGGGCTAGCACTATCCCCAGACGTGGTCAAAAATGCCGAATTGTCCTTATTTTACAATGAAAATTTTGGGAAAATCCAATGTAGCCCCCCCCCAAATTTTCAGACACTGATCGGGGCAGGGGCTTTAGACTCCCCCCCCCCCCCACCCCCACCCCCCACCCCCTATAAAATTGCTTCATATGGGCATGTAATGCCATACTTTTCTAGCCGGTGCTTGAATCTAGAACTTGTCGTTTTACCTTTGTTATGCGGGATTAGCACAGTAACGACGGAAAGAATAGCATCGACTTCATATTTGAGTCGGGATCTGGAAACACGTCCCTTATAGCATTTGAGAAAGTCGTTTTTTAACCCTTTCCCAAACGGCAAATTTTTAGATGTTCCAATTTGAAAGCTACTTCAGACGACAAAATGGTTGTCGGTAAAGACAAGTTCTTGCAGAATATTGCATAGAAAATAGATCTATTGAGGGAAAAGGAGAAATTGCTGATTATCAGCAATTTCTTCTTTTGCCTCAATGTTTCCCCAAGCCTAGTGCCTTAAGGACGTCAAAACCAAGTCTTGTTTGGGAAAGGGTTAAGACCAGCCGGTGTCTAATTGGAGACATACAGACATCTAAGCTGCTCTCTTACAGTTGGAACAGGTCATGAAGAAGCTATTGGAGAACAATATGGTTCCTGATCAGACTGCGTGTATACGCAGGCTGATCTAGAATCATGTTAGGCTCAAAAGCCTTAAAGGACCTTTTTTCCAGATCCTGGCTCAATTATGTTTCTATGTACATGTATATTATGGTCGTGTTAGGCTTCTATGATACATGACTATCTTCAATTAATATGAAAACATAGGCTTATAATGAAAGGGGGACAAATGTTGTTGTCGTCGGCGGCGGCGGCAGCGGCGACGACGTTGGTGCAGTGGCGTCGTTGTGACATCTGTCAAATTTTATAGTCTTTAAATAGAACATGAAATGTTATAAAAAAAACTACACATCTTTCTGATACAAATTAATATTCTTTTTGTCATTTTTTCCCAAACACTATAATATTATGTTTTTATTCATTTCAAACTTTTGTTAAAAGTCGGGTTTTTTTTAAATCAATATGCCCAAACGAGTTAGACAATATCTACATCTCATCCAAATTCAAAAAGGTCTTCATGTATGTTTCGCACAAAAACCAGTCGGAGAACTCTTACCAAAACATGTTTCATGATAACACATTTCTCTAAAAACAATGACCCCTGTTATTTGTAAACGAAGACACGTTAGATAAAATTGTTCATCCTACATCAAAATAACAATAGATGAATTTGACAGGAGTGTCTAGATTAATCAGACATTTTGTCGCCTCGTGACAGACCGGAAATGACGTTACTGCCCAAAACGGCGTGTTTGTTTCTCGGTATGTTGTTATCGGGTTTACAAAGTCAATACCCTTTCCCGAAATAACCCTTGCTTTTGACATGTCTATTACAGCAATATTTGACAAGCAAACTTTGATGCAAAATCAGGAAATTGCTGCTTTTCTATTACTCTCAGAAATAGTTCATGGTTTGACCACCGGTCACTCGCACTGTAATCGAGCAATGCCCGACAAATTAAAACTAATAGACCTTGAGCCACCAATAACCCCTGCTCCCCCCCCCCCCCGGGGGGAATTTTGAAGGGTATGATTTTCTGAAAGCTTATAACAAATGCTACAAAATGAGCGTTGTTTGCACTCTGGCCGTTGGGGCTTTTGGCTGTAACCCTTATCTAAAACCCTTAATCCTTTTATTTTTTTTATTCAAATATACAAACATTTATTTGGTAATATCTTCATTGCATTTTGGCCTACATATGTCAATATGGTATCAAATGAAAGCTTATGACTTGCTCTTTCATTTGTTGTTATTTTATGCAAATTAGCTCATTTGCATATTCATGAATATTAATGATTTTCCTAAAAATTGTCAATTTTTGATTAAAATTTGGTTAATAATTTCCAAAACAAGGCGTTTCTGTTCAGGGGGAATTTTGTAAACATGGTTTATCAGTAAGAACATTTTATTAGAAATATTTTGAGTCTTGTTTGCACTCTGACGGGTAGAGCTTTTTGGTGTGACCCTTATCTAAACCCTTAACCCTACCAAATTGTTAATGCAAATTTTGAAAATGAATTTGGTCATATCTTGATTGAATATTTACACACAGATGTCAGAACGGTATCAAATCAAAGCTTATGACTTGCTCTTTCATTTAAAGATATGTTATGCAAATTAGCTCATTTGCATATTCATGACTATTAATTATTTTTCCTAAAAATACCATTTTCGACCAAAATCTGGTAAATACTTTCCAAAACAAGACACTTTTGTGCAGGGGAATTGTGTAAACATAATTAATCTTAAAGTTAATCATATATGAAACATTTTTAGCGATGTTTGCACTTTGGCTGTTGGGGCATTTGGCCAAAACCGTTACCTAAACCCTTAACCCTATAAAATTGTCCAGTCATTTCAAAACGTTTTTTATCATATCTTGGTTGAATATTGACCTACAGATGTAAGAATGGTATCAAATAAAAGCTTATGACTGTCCCAATAATTTGCCATAAATTTTATGCAAATTATCTCATTTGCATATTCATGAATATTAATGACATTACTTAAAACTGTGACCTTTTTAGCGGGTATTTGGAAAATACTTTAAAAAACATTGTGTTTCTACTCAAGGGGAATCATGTAAACATAGTTTATCTTAAAGAACATTTTATTAGAAAACATTTGAGCAATGTTTGCAATCTGGCGGTTGGGGCTTTTGGCCCTGACCCTTATCTAAACCCTTAACCCCATCAAATTTTTATTGGAATTTTCAAAACGTGTTTGGTCATATCCTGATTGAATAGTTACTAACAGATGTCACTACGGTATCAAATGAAAGCTTATGGATGACTCTTTCATGTGCTATTATTTTTTTATGCAAATTAGTTCATTTGCATATTCATAACAATTAATGATTTTCCTTAAAATTGTGATTTTTCAACGAAAACGTGTTAAATACTTTCAGAAAATACTTTCAGAAACAAGGCGTTTCTGTTCAGGGGAAATTATGCAAACATGATTTATCTTAAAGAACATTATAAAAATAACATTATAAGCGATGTTTGCACTGTAATAGTAGGAGCTTTTGGCAAAACCCCTTATCTAAACCCTTAACCCTATCAAATTGTCCATTACAATTTTCAATATGTTTTGGTCATATCTTGATCAAAAATTGACATACAAACGTCATAATGGTATCATATGAAATCTAGTGAATTGCTTGTATATTGGCAATTTGCTCATTTGCTTATTCATGAATATTATTGATTCTTTAAATGTTTGGGATAAAACCACATTTATTGTGAAAAATCCATAAAATGTATTCCATTTGACAGTGCTAACGTATATGTTATATAGTAACCCTGTAATGTTAAGTACATAGTAGCCCTGTTATGTTTAATAATAAATGTTGATGATTCTTTGCATTAAATAGACATTCTAGTGTTGATCTATGTCGGTTTCCATTATGATAACCTAGCCAAACTCCCAGAGTGTAAGTAATTCCAAGATTGCCACCAAGTGTGATGTTAATCATTTTTGGTCAAATTGTCCTAGAACAGTGCAAACAGTATGTGTCTTAATATGGGATTTCATATGCTGATCTAAACCAGGTTTTAGTTGTAGCATTTAAATATCAGGAAAGTATTGAACTGAAGATATCTATGGCTATCGAATGCCATCCTTGAAAACATATGCCATATTGAAAGATATTGAATATGTATCGCAAGGGAACTATTTTCAATCCATTGTGAGATTATATACTATGCTGACATCACATATAAGACATATTCATAAGATCGGAAGAATTCTAATGTACATTCAGCATGGGCTGTCGGTAGTATGGATCAGTTCACAGTTCACATCTGTTCTGATCTGATACAGACAAATAAATGCATCGTAAATGACTGCAATAATCTTTTGATCGCAATCGTTTATTGTCTGTACTCTAGCTACATACATACAGCGAGTACATTTCTTGATTTATGCATCTGATACGTAGGTTTTACATATGGCACCCCAAGCTTAAAATATCTGAAGTTAAAATACCTCAATAGAGCATAAAGGAATGGTAACACCAGTGTCCCTGATCTGTCACCCACATATCAAATACACTTAAGGCCAACAAATTGACTTGGCTATGAGGAATACACAAGGAAGGGCTCTCCAGATGGAACAAAATCATGCTGTTTTCTCAATGTGAATGGCAAAAAATGGAGCTTGACAATTGCTAAATAATGTAATTTTGCTTTATGTATGCAATTTGTCTACATTCCAGGATCTCTATTCAGTCATAAAAATTACAAAAATAATTGAAATGATTAATTTTATATGTGTATTAGAATAAAGTCCCGCAGGTTAGACACCTTTGTATCATCATATGGCATTTAATAAAATGTTAATGCTCAAAGTCCTATTTTGCGGCAATTTTGGATTCATCAAAGGATAGCATTTGTCAACTAAACTAGATATAAGCAAGAACACCAGTACAATACATGGAATCAATTAAACTTATTTGCACTTAAACAATAAAGATTTGAAAAAAATCAAATGGAAACTAAATACATACATTGATAATAAGATTTATAGGAACAAAATATGATGGCTTGCACACTTTAAAATCGCAGTTACTTCCAAACAAAACATCAAATAGATCTCAAACAAGGCTTAGATGTTGTTAAAAGAGTGAACATGGATATCAGATGGTTAAAAACTCACGAGAAAGAAAAAATCCCACCTTTTGGTAGGTATTTAACTTGAAAATCACAAATTGTAGACAAATCATTAATATACATGCATATGCAAATGAGCCAATTTGCATAAAATAACTGCAAATTAAAGAAAAAGTCATTAGCTTTCATTTGATACCATTCTTACATCTGTAGATCAATATTCAATCAAGCTATGACCAAACACGTTTTGAAAATTCAAAAGAAAAATTTGATGGGGTTAAGGGTTTAGATAAGGGTCAGAGCCAAAAGCCCCAACCGCCAGATTGCAAACATTGCTCAAATGTTTTCTAATAAAATGTTCTTTAAGATAAACTATGTTTACATGATTCCCCTTGAGTAGAAACACAATGTTTTTTAACGTATTTTCCAAATACCCGCTAAAAAGGTCACAGTTTTAAGTAATGTCATTAATATTCATGAATATGCAAATGAGATAATTTGCATAAAATTTATGGCAAATTATTGGGACAGTCATAAGCTTTCATTTGATACCATTCTTACATCTGTAGGTCAATATTCAACCAAGATATGATAAAAACGTTTTGAAATGACTGGACAATTTTATAGGGTTATGGGTTTAGGTAACGGTTTTGGCCAAATGCCCCAACAGCCAAAGTGCAAACATCTCTCAAAATGTTTCATGTATGATTTTCTTTAAGATTAATTATGTTTACACAATTCCCCTGCACAAAAAAATGTCTTGTTTTGGAAAGTATTTACCAGATATTGGTCGAAAATCGCAATTTTAGGGAAAATAATTAATATTCATGAATATGCAAATGAGATAATTTGCATAACATATCTTAAAATGAAAGAGCAAGTCATAAGCTTTGATTTGATACCATTCTGACATCTGTGTGTAAATATTCAATCAAGATATGACCAAATTCATTTTCAAAATTTGAATGAACAATTTTGTAGGGTTAAGGGTTTAGATAAGGGTCAAGCCGAAAAGCCCCAACTGCCAGAGTGCAAACAAGGCTCAAAATGTTTCTAATAAAATGTTCTTACTGATAAACCATGTTTACAAAATTCCCCCTGGACAAAAACGCCTTTTTTAAGAAAGTATTTATCAAATTTTCGCCAAAAAATGGAAATTTTAAGGGAAATCATTAATATTCATGAATATGCAAATGAGCTAATTTGCATAAAATAACTACAAATGAAAGAGCAAGTCATAAGCTTTCATTTGATACCATTTAGACATCTCTAGGACAATATTCAATGAAAATATGACCAAATAAGTATTGTAAATTTGAATGAAAAAATGATAGGGTTAAGGGTTTTAGATAAGGGTTACAGCCAAAAGCCCCAACGGCCAGAGTGCAAACAATGCTCAAAATGTTTCTAAGATATTGTACTTTATGAAAAACTATGTCTACAAAATTCCCCCGGGGGGGGGGGGGGGGCAAACATGTTTCTGGCCCAGGAACTATAATACGTGTTGTTACGTGTTGGTTCTCGATTCAATTTCATAGAATTGAAAATTTCGACATACGCCTCATTTATGTACTTACTATGAAGAAATTCCACAAAGAGTTTATTTTTGTTTGAAATAGATCTATATTATTGAAAAATGTGTATTTTATATTATGCATTTTATTGATAATGAATAGTAAACAATAACGCAATTAAACGACTACTTATTGCAAAACTATTGTAAGAGTTGCTTTCATTTTTTGAAAGCAAGATTTAAATACAGATAATCACATTTGATATTTCGGCTTGAAATGGAAGTAATCAGTTGTACAAGTTTCATCATATTTGGCCAAACTATGTAGATCTAATAACTAACTATGTAATATCGTTAGAAATGTTATGCATAAAAGTTCCTTCTTTCTTTTATTAAATTCTTGTGGGTTTTTTTTTTGTCTCGACGAAAAATAAACTTATTTGATGTAACAGAATGGCATTCTGGTTTTGCCGGTCATTAAATCGGTATGAAGCCAGAATGTCCGTCAAACTGTCTGCTCGGTGGCCTTTTTTATTGTTTGTGTGGTGAAATAAAGGAACTTCGTGACGCATTTAGTAGCAGTGTCCATTTTAAGTCCATCCGTTACGTAATAAACGTATAGATTGTGTCGTAATATATTCTAAAGCCGTACGAAGTCTTTTTTTTTTTTTTTTTTTTTTTTTTGGAAATCTTCGTTTTGTCTTGAAGGGACATTTCATTCCCACTTCAATTTTGTAAAGTATGTCTTGATGCCAAGATTGGTTATTCTAATGAATATAAATACTATTAGTTTTTTGAAGTTGTTGCTGATAAGTGAGAAACACGCATTTAAAGTTGAGACAGAATCGACAAATTCCATATAAATCTGTTGTCCACAACAATTTGTTAAATTTTAACACAAAAATATATATTTCTCGTAAACGGCGCAATATTTTGGCTTGAAATTTTCAGAATTTTTATAAGGAAATATGCTCTTTCAGATAAAAACAAAAGTAAAATTTATTACAAAAAAATCTGAAATGTCACTTTAAGGAGACAAATGAATAGGACTTGGGGTAAAGGCACGGTGGATAATCACGTGCTGCAACAATTTCAGAAAATCTTCAATAATTTTACTAATACTTGACCGATTTGAATTCGGTTTGAAGGAGAGAAGGTGAACAGACGTCACGCATTAGATAAATGTTGGTTTATCTTCAATAACTTTTACATCATTTGATTTTTCAAAAATCACGAACAGCTTATTTCTGACATTTTCCAAACTTCTCTGCTTCAACCCGAATTCCAATTGGTCAAGTATTGACAAAAATATTGACGATTTTCTGACATTCTAAGTCACGTGTTTAACCATCGTGGGTAAAGGGGTACTTCTTGCATTTGAGACCAATTTATCGCCACTTTTCTTATCCCTTTCCCAAACAGCTACATTTTAGGATGATCCACTTCAAAAACTGTCACAAATGACAAATGACAAAATGGATGTTATCAAAGATAGGATTTGTGTAAAATATGGCACAGAAAATATTTAGACAAAAAGGAGAAACTGCTGGTTATCAGCAGTTTTTTTCTTCTGTCTCAATGTTTTGCCAAGCCATATCTATCAGGCACGTTAAAACCCGGTCTTTTTGTGAAAGGGTAGAAAAACCAATTTTGAAGTTGCAGCTAGTTGCAGCTTACAACAAGCTTCACAGTAACATGGTTTTCGACGAAAAGCAACGATATACATGTATTGTTAATACTGGTTGCTCATATTTGCTACAGGTATGCGAGAATATGTGAAGGCTGGTCTGGATCAATGTGGTTATCAAATGTTATAAAGTGCTTTTTGCTATTCGAAGCTCAAAAGAAAATTTACAATGATGTTGTTTGGGAAAGGATCAAAGTCTTGGTGCACTATGAATCTGAGACATCTTCAAATAACAAATATGAATTTTATATTTAATAACTTTTGAAGGCAGCTTTGAAATCGGCACTGCCACGCCGAGAGCCTTTATTACTTTTTCTTTTTAAGTTGCTTTCGTCGACAAGGTGCTTTAGGTACTTAACCCTTTCCCAAACAAGATCTGGTTCTGACATCTGTAACAGAAAATGTCTGGGAAAACATTGGGACAAAACAAGAAAAAATACTGATAATATACTAATGGACAAAAGTCTTGTCCATGTCTAAAAGTGTAAATAATTCGGCAACCACTTGAGTAAGTAGAGGTAAGTCGATCAAAATTTGATAAGAAATTACTGAAATTTTTACTGTGACATGTGTAGCAGTAGGCCTATATGCACATGATGCATGTAAATTTTGATCGACTTACCTCAAGTGGTTACCGAATTATTTACACTTTTAGACATGGACAAGACTTTTGTCCATAAGTATATTTTCTATGTTATATTGCGCGCAAATTACATCTTTATCAATATTAACTATTTTGTCTGTGAAAGCTATACAATTCGAACAGTATAAAATGTTTCCCTGTGGTAAATGGTTAATACAAGACAAAAACGATTCTATAAACATTTTCCAAGACTTTCACTTTAAAAGTACATATACTAAATGTATGTGTTTTTTCTGAATGCGAATAAGAAAATAATATGATACTTTATAACCCATAATCATTCTTTACTTCTTGGGAGTTTTAACCTTCTCTAAATAAAACAAGACATAGTTTGTACGACGTTCGTTAAATAAAGATAATTGGAGAACAAAAATATGCCAATACTGACAAGTATTTTCTGTGCAGTACGAGTAGCATTCAAATTCTATTTCTATCAGTATCTATTTTGTTGTCGGCAGATACTTTCAAAAATGGCGATTGAATGGGGTTAAAGACTACTACAGCTAACATGGTTATATCGCGGCTGGGACAGCTAATCACGTTCCTGTCGTTTCTTTCACCAGTATTACCACATCATCGTTTCGTAGCCTCCAGCTAGTCGACAACATAGGTTAACGATTACCAATTACGAGGTTTTTGTTGAAAAGCGACGATATTTCATAAGAAGATTATTTTTTGCTTTCATTACAGGAATTTGGACAACAACCTGATAACAGATATACCTGACCATGCATTCTCTAATTTACACAATCTGGCTTTTCTGTAAGTATTACAATTTTATATTTAAGGTAGTCCGACGCTAATGAGATTCACGCGACGTCGGATTTATTCGGGCGAAGTCGTAAATATTAGGCGGTGGAACGTGTGGAACGTTCCACCGCCGGATGTTTACGACTTCGCCCAAATAGGTTCGGATATGTAACGATTGTTAACGACGTCGTACGGAAAATTCCGACGGCGCTTGAATCTCATTAGGGTAGGACTTCCTTAACTGAACATCTCTTTTTATATGGCGTATTCCACCCATTATCAGACATCAAACACATCTTGCCATTTCCACTGGTGGTGAACTCGGCCAAATCGTGGGACGTTTTTCGCGATCATTTTATTCCGTCGGTGTTGTTATAAAATATCGTAACTACGGCTTCGATAAAGCCGTAGTTACGAGATTATATAACAACACAGACGGTTTGTCAATACATATCGGTAAACTCGGTCTATTTTTAGAACAAATTCATTGTTATTAGAAAAACTATCCAATCAGATCTTTAAACTCACATTTAAACGCAAAATATCTGTACCTTGTTGTAGCGAAAAACGTCCATCGCTTTGGCCGAGTTCACCACTAGTGATTTCGGCTGCACCGAAATCTATGAGAACCTAAATTGTCGATGTTATACGGATTTCGAATTCTGGAAAATGAAGAAATTGATTGTCACATTCAATTTCTTCATTTTCCACAATATTTTCAAAGCAGTTACATGTTTCTTGAGGGGCGTCAAAAAGTGTCTTTGTATGAGAATGGGTTAAACTATCTATAGATGAAAAAACACTAAAGGGCATGCTTATATCTTTGTGAAATTAAATTTTCGATTGTTCATTGAGCAATTTTACGGACTATGTATCTGTTTACATTGCCAGTATCATCCTAAGCTGGAATTTCCTCCCCATCCCTTTACTTTCTTCTTGCTCTAAGAACCACATGTATTGAACAATCTAATCACAACTTGGATTAAATATTAAAAGAATCTCAGGCCTGTGGAGCGATTCAATACCTTCAGGTCTTCTAGTTTGTAAATGTATTGTGTTGTGTTGTATTAAAAAGGTACATGTAAATCATTTCACGTTTCAGGACGTTGAATGACAACAAAATCAAGTATATAGACAAACACGCCTTTGATGGATTACAAGTACTCTATTGGCTGTAAGTTGGTATCAACCGTCTCCCCGATCCGATTAAAATACGATTTAAACCTTTCAGTGAAACATTAAAGGAAAAGAATAAACTGGTGATCATCAGCATTTTCTCCTAATCCTTCAATATTGTCTATGTGTCATAAATGTAAGTCTACATAAACTCCGTATTTATCCAAATCTATTTTGTAGCCTTCAAATCAGAAAAGTCTATATTTTTTCGTTCCATTAAACCATACTTATTTGATTTCCTGACGAAAAAAAAACAAACAAAAACAATAATGAAAAACTTGGTTTTAATTCAATTGGTATCAACCGACTCCCAAAAAGGTACTGGTTTTAACGTTCCTAAAATGGGATAACATGGAGGCATAAGACGGAATTTCTGATTATCAGCAGTTCCTCATTTCTCCCAATAATTTCTGTGCTATAACATTCACATTTTTTTCTTTTGATATCAATCATACTGTCGTATGTAAGTCCTTTGAATTTTAACTACATGTAGTCTAATTGTTGTTGTTTGTAAATGTATTAATCCTATATGGAATTTATGTACATAAAAGTACAAAAATATTTGAGGAATACGAGAAAATGTTGATTGTCATTATCATTTTCTTTTACTTATTTTTTCTGATCCTTATGATGATCCTGGTGTAATCGATGCCGAAATTATATTGTATATCAATAACCTGGAAATCGGACATTGGCATCAAACTCTCGTAATACACTTGTTTTCCTTTATACTTCATGAATGGGAAATATGACGCCGTAGAGAACTGAAGCCACAAGAAAGATACACCATGGCATAATTAAGGTTTCTTTTTTGTACAAGAAGCCATTACTGACGTTGTGTATTGCAAAATAAATAATTGAAAATTGTCACTTTTCAAAAAAAAACTCGTAACTGCAGCTTTAAACAAGCTGCAGTTACGAGGTTTTTGTTGGAAAGTATCAAAATTCTTGTCACGTGTATGCACCAAATGTTGTTTATTTCATGCCTTGTTTATCCAAGATAATGTTGGAGAAAATCTGGTCGTCTAATTACGTTCGTAAGTTAGTTTTGGTCCAGGCGACAGGTTCTCCTCGTCTTACTTTAAACAAATTTGTTTAAATCCTTGGCGTGAAATCCTGAGATTTCTCAGGTTTTCGATGTAAGAAAAGTAGAGATATATCGCTTGTTTTGATTTAAGAAAAACCGAGATTTGCAGCTTATTTTGTCATCTATCTTAATAGACTCGTACTGTTTGATTTAGGGATTAGAACAATGCATTTAAAGTCCGAATATGTGTAGCTACATTATAGACTGTGTTCATTAAATAGAAACATAGTAACATAGTAGCAGGTATCAGGGTTTCCACTTTTTTTTTCGAGAATCGGCCTCCCACATCCTTCTTTTTAGAAATAAAAATGGTGGACAGGTCCAACAGATAATGTTTTAAAGGTGGGTTCACATTGACGAATTTTCTTACGATTCCTTACGAATTGGGCATTCGTAATCACATTACCGAAAAGGACACGAATTTTTACGATTTGAGTTAATCTTACGGACGGTTTACGTATTTCTATGACTAGTTTACGGGCTGGTTACGGTTTATCAACGAATCATTAAGAGCGTTACCGACTTAGTTACGAAAATCCTTTGTTATCATTTTGTTGTTGTAGTGAAAAAAGAGTCTCGTTATTGAACATCTGGCATTAGACAAGACAATATGTCTAACAAACGAAATAGGCTCGGGTTGGACCAACAATTTCTTCAAAACCATTAACCCTTTCCCAAAACAAGACCCTTGTTTGGGAAAATATTGAGAGAAAAGATTAAATTGCTGTTATAATCAGCAATGCAATTCTTTCTTTTTACTCAAAATGTTCTATTCAATAACATACACAATCTCCACTATCCTATTGCAGCTTCTCCATCAAACATAACCCCCAGCAGGCCTTTTGCGGAGCCTGGTCTGTTTTAGTATCATTCTTGGGATCTCATACCATAAGAGCACATTTTTAAACATCCCGGCTCGTCTATATTCGGAAAGTTGCCGTATACATTCGTGAATCACACAAGTATTCGCGAATGGTCTACGAATGACCAATTCGTAAGGATTCGTAAGGAAAATTCGTCAGTGTGAACCCACCTTAAAGTAGAAAACATGGATGAAATTGATGACAATACTCGCTGAGACGAAAACGATCTACCCTTAATTGACTGATTAAAACAATATTTCTTGTGTATATTTCCCATGTTTTTATATACAGACAAGCAAAAGAAAGTTTGCACATGGTTAAAGGAAAATGTTATACACGTGTTTGAGTAAAATATTATGATAATTATGTGGTATCAAAATTTACAAAATGTATTTGAACTGTAAGATGGTTTATATTTACTGAAATTCGGCTATTGACAGACGTTTGCTTTATATGTAATAACAGCGGATGAAAAGTAAAAGGTGCAAGCTCATGGTATTTTGTTTACTGATTTTCTGTCTTTGATAGATATCCAGTAACTAAATTTGCAAGATCCAGGCCTATGCGATTTAGAACACCTGAATTGTCGCAAAGACACAGAGGGCAAAACAGATACTGACTTTATATACTAAATATATTGAATTACTAGACATGTACCAAAGTCAAAAATAAACAAAATACCACCAGTCTGCAACTTTTACTTTTCACCATCTGTTACTTTTACACGTATAACAAAGGATTGCTTATGGTCAAATTTCAGAAAGATGTAAACTATCCTACAGTCGATCATTTTTGGTAACGCTTGATACCACATTATGATAGCATTTTGTTTAGATACAAGTACAATAATTATTATAGGTTTTTACATTACTATGGGAATACATTGTGTCGAACGAGTTATTTTGGCATAGTAGCCCGAGCTTGCGAGGGCTTCTACGCCAAAAAAAACGAGTTTGACACAATGTATTCCCATAAGTATGCAATAATCTTTTTAATATATACTTTGGTATTGTTTTAGAAACTTCCCTGTAACGACATGGACACTTTCTTTTGCGTGTCAGTTTATTTTTACTAACTGGCATGGATCCACTTGCCATGCTGAAATATCTCTGCCTTTTTTCAGGACATTGGACAACAACAGATTGACACAAATACCAGAGGCATTGAATAGTTTGCCGGATCTTTTTGATCTGTAAGTTTTGTATATATTTTGTATGCACAATATAACTTTATTGTTTAAAAACAAATGAATTAGAATCGGAGAAATACCACTTGTGGCTGATCTTGAAACACGGCTTTCGAAATGCTGAAATTGTCCTTCTTTCAGAGCCAAGTTCAAATATATTATCATTTGATATTGTTGATATTTACTTCATCTGTATTGAATTGATACAAAATATTTGAACACTCTTTCAAAGGTGGTCATATATTGATGTTTCATTCTCCGTCTGAGCATGCGCATACTTGTATATACGTCTATCATACAATTGATGTTATGTCATACTACACTGTCTCCGGAAAATAAAATAAGGGGCTTAAAGCAAAAAATCTGCACATATTGTGCATTTGGCCTTTTCATTTCACTATGGGCATATCTGCTTATATTTTAATGCAATATCATTGTTATCATATATTCTAATTAACATATTACTTATTTTTAAGTTACCAACTCGTTAACGCTTTAAAACTTATATAGGCACATTCCATTATTTCAGGTCCATCAAAAATAACCTGATAGAATACGTCGAAGAAGACAGCTTCGGTGGCAACAAAAAGTTGAGCAACTTCGATCTAGATGACAATCCTATCGCAGCCTTTCACAAAAATGCCTTCAGAAATATTCCAGCATTAGAAAAATTGTGAGTAACAACATGCCTTAACCCTTTCAAAAACAAGATCTGGTTTTGAAGTCCCTAATCGAATTGTCTGAGAAAACATTGAGGCAAAAGACGAAAATGCTGATAACCACCCTAAAATTTTGTCATTTGGAAAATGGTTAATCTGGATATTGATGGATTTAGATTTTGAAAGAAAACAAATAATGTTTTATTTACATTTCAATGCCAGGGGACTTCGTAGAACGATGTGTAGTTACTATACAAGGACTATAGTCGCCCTTTCCAAGAGCAATCACTAATTGGATTGGTCACCCCTAAATAAGAGTTGATTTGAAAAAATAGAGAACAAAGAAATTGCTAGATCTAAGCATTCTATCTTTTTTTCTCAAATTCTTATTCAATAACAGACATCATAATTTTTGTCTATGTTTCTACATTTAGATCTATCGTATTTTTTCAGAACATTGTCGGAAGCGCGCGACCTGACAGAGTTTCCCAACCTGCATGGTACAACACGACTAGACAAGATACATCTAGATCGGGCTGCGATACAAAGTCTACCGGACGATCTGTGTGAACACTTACCTAGACTCACAGAATTGTAAGTTATAATTCACATATCCATACTAAACGCCGCTTTCTTAAGAAAGCTCTTAGCTATAGCTCAAAATTTATTTGAATCAGGATGAGATATTTGATGCCAATATGGCTCCAAATCTACATGTGCAGACAACTCGTTTCACTTATCAAGATCTGTGATGGTCAATTAATCCTTTCCCAAACGCCAAAATGTTAAGGTGATTCACTTCAAAAACTGCCAAAAATGACAAAATGGAAGTTATTTAAGATACAATTTGTGAAAAATATGGCATAGAAAATATTGAGACAAAAGGAGAAACTGCTGGTTATCATCAGTTTCTTCTTTTGTTTCAATGTTTTCCCAAGCCTATTCTTTTAAGCACGTCAAAACCAGGTCTTGTTTGGGAAAGGCTTAAAACTGCATCGTGGCTTTAGCAACTTCAAGCTAGCAGCATAGCTCCAGATCAGAATGTACTAATAAATACTCTGATTGAAAACATGGCACTAGACGGAATTGCAATAAAGATCTTAATGGTCCAGGCACCGGTTCATTTAAATGCTGGGGAAAGTATATACTCTGATATTAGTTTAGCTTCATTTACGGTTGTTCAGGTGTGTTGGGGGGTCGTTGATGTTGTCTTTGTTGTTTTTGAAGAGAATTTGTTGGGGGGGGGGGGGTAATATTTATATTCGTTTAAGTGAATGTCAATACATATTCTACATCTTTTTTATCTTATTTTTCAGTGATATCCATACAAATAAGATAGCTGTGATTCCAAATATGACGGGCTGTTCAAATCTCACACTGATGTAAGTATCAGGAACTGACATACCGCTGCTTTTCAACGAAAACCTCGTAACTGCAGCTTGTTTTAAGCTGCAGTTACGAGGTTTTCGTTGAAAAGCGACGGTATAATACACTTCCTACAAACCAATTTTGTTTCAGCTTCAAAATCGAATCAGACCAGTTAGAAATTAAAGTTAAGAAAGCATTACTGCATTTCTTTATCAGTTTTCGTGCATTCAAGGACCCATAACTTATTTTACCAACATCAGTTTTTTTTTTTTTTTTTTTTTTTTTTAATGGTCATAACTTTTATAAATGTTTATTAACGACAAGTAATTACTTATTCTTAGAATACATATCTTCATAGAAGAGTGATCATGTTTTTCTTTAAAAAAGAGGAGACGAACATTCTCGAAAAATTAAAAAAAAAACTTACAAAGCGGTCAGATATTTTAGTATTTTTCATAACTAATCTAATTGATTTCATAGTATACAGATATATAGCGATCATCCACTCGGTCGCACATCCATACAACGATATTCATCTAACAGAAGTGAATTTTCAGATTACGTCGATTTTAGCTTTGGTTAGTGACTATGAATTTAGGTTTTAGCAAATGAAAATTTTTATCAGGTTTTTAAATCTTTATGTACCACAGGTACGAGTTTCAACTTATTCCTTTTTTTCTTCAGAAATCTGGGTAACAACAACATAGTTTCCCTGGAGACCAGGCCGTTTGCAGGATTAGAGAAACTGAAAGATTTGACGTTGTCTTTCAATAAAATAGCGTCCATTCCAGAACAAGCGTTTGAGGATCTTCCTAATTTAGAATACTTGTGAGTTGGACGCGTTATCAATTCATGTCACTTTAATGGGGGCCGATTTTTCCGCATTTAAATCTGAAAAAACATGTTGTACAAAGTCTGTATCTTAGATGAAATAAAGGTTATGTTATGTTTTAACTTAAGACACACCATACAAACAGACGATGTTGTTACTTCCGTTACCTTTTCACTGGTGGTGAACTCGGCCAAAGCGAGAGGCGTTTTTCGCTACAACAAGATACAGATATTTTGCGTTTAGATGTGATAGGTTTAAAGATCTGATTGGATAGTTTTTCTATTAACAATGAATTTGATCTAAAGATAGACCGGGTTTACCGATATGTATTGACAAACCGTCTGTGTTGTTATAAAATCTCGTAACTACGGCTTTATCGAAGCCGTAGTTACGATATTTTATAACAACGCCGAAGGAATACTATGATCGCGAAAAAACGTCCCACGCTTTGGCCGAGTTCACCACCAGTGCTTTTAATACTAATGAATGTGCTTGCGTGAAATGCTCTTTCAGTTTATTCTCTTGTTATGATTTGAGCCTTTTTGAGATTGGGAATTATTAATTGACTTCATTTTACTTAAACTTTTAAGTTCTTATATGTGACTAACGGATTTTGTTAACAATGTGTTTGCTTAAAATCATTGTCTTTTATGTACTTGTGTGCAGTATAAACTTTTACTTTTCCAAGCATTATATTTTCTTCTCTCTCAAGAAATTGTTTAAAGATAAATCTCCTCAAACTTTCCCATATAAAACAGCACAAATCCAAATACGAAGTAATCCCCGAGCAAAAAAGTTATGTCTTGAAAGATATTCCATTTTTTTTACGACGGTTTTCTGGAAATTTGATATTGCATTATCACTTTGTCTTTCAGAGATTTGTCTCACAATGAAATCACGTTTATTCACGTCGAGGCTTTCAATTCCCTGTCCAAACTCCGAGATCTGTGAGTATTTTTGTTTGTTTTTAATTGTTTTTTTTTTTTGTTGTTGTTTTTTTGTTTTTTTTTGTTTTTTTTTTTTTTCTTGTTTGTTTTCCTTTTCAATGGTTTTCATTAAGGTAGTCCACCGACATCGCAGTTTTCCTAGCCTGGGTCCAGTCGTCAATATACAATTTGGTCAATAAGATAGCGCATAAAAAATCAATACCCGTTACATATTGCGGCATCCGTTTTTGATCGTGTTGATATTGGATCTTTAGACCGGAGAAAGTAAAAGAGGGAAAAATGATCAGTCTGGAACCCAGTCTACAGTTTTCCATGCGACGTGCTGAACATTCGTTACGTATCCGAACGTATTCGGGCAACGTCGTAAATATTCGGCGATGGATTGCTCCACCGCCGAATGTTTGCGACGTCGCCAGAACAATTCCGACATCACGCGAATCTCATTATTGTGGACTTCTTGGTTTTGACTCCCTATCAGAAAAGTGTATAGAAGACATTGCGCCAAAAGAAGAAAATGCTTAAAATTTCCTTTAATTCGTTCACTTGTTAAGCCTTTTTTTCCAAACAAGAGCTAGTTCTGATTCCCGTAAAAGAAAGTTATTGAGAAAACATTGAGACAACAGCAGGAAATGCTGATGGTAAGCGCATTTTCTCCTTTTGTTTATTATTTTCTGTTGTAGAATTTATATTGTTCATGAATATTATCTTTATCGACATCAATTTTGTCGTCTTCAGCAGATTCTCAATTGGAAAAAGTCTATTGATTTGCTGTTGGGGAGAGAGCTAAAATGCAAATTGTGTGCTGTTGTTGCGTTCGCTCAATCTTCTAATTAGCCATATTAGTCCGGGATAATGCGAACACATTAAAACATCGCTTTTCAACAAAAACCTGTAACTGCATCTTTTTTTTTTTTTTTTTTTTTTTTTTTTTTTTTTTTTTTTCTCTCTCTATGTAAAATCAGTGTCTTTTAGTCTGAAAGGAATAAAAACAGTCCCGTTATCCTGTGCTGTTTGTTTGTTCTTTGTTGTTTGTTTGTGTTTTTGGAAGGGGGGTAAATATTTGTTATTTTTTGTTTGTTTTTCTTCATGGTTTTAATGGAAAGAGCAAACCCCAATTTCGAAGTATTGTTGGCGCAAGATCGTACATGTTTACATTTTGTTCAAATGTAAAGAAAACATTGCTGTATATAACATGACTAAATTCTTTCTTGGGATTGACGATATACTGGCCTATAATACAACAATATTTATTCGTGATCCGGGCCTTCCGGCTCATAACCCAAGGCATGATAATTATCTCTAAAGAATAAACCTTGAAAAATATAACGTCGGTGTTAATGCGAAACATCGTACCTCCTACCTTGGTTAAGTAGTCGTTACGATGTTTTGCATTTACAACGACGATACGCAGACTGATCTTTGTCTTTACCATCTGCTAGGGCAATAGATTTTCTGCTAAAAGTAGACTTGGTTTACCGTTATCTTTTTATAAATTGTTGGTGTTGTTGTAAAATATATTTAGTCAAGCTGTAGTTGCGACGTTTCAGATTTACACCGTCAAAATACTTTTGTTTGTCCGATATTACTTCACTGTTTACGTAATAAAATGGGTCATTATTATCTTTCAGTAACCTCGGTGAGAACCAATTTTCCAGTCTACCCACGAAGGGTCTTCGTAACCTACGGAATTTAAAGACATTTCATAACAAGTACCTCTTACAACCGCCAAATCAAGACGACATTCCAAATATACAAACCATGGTTCTAGCTTACGCCTACCATTGTTGTGCCTTTATTAGGCGTCCAGAGGTATTATTGCCGCTTTTCAACAAAAACGTCTTTACTGCAGCTTGTTTAAAGCTGCAGTTACGAGGTCTTTGTTGAAAAGCAGTGGTCATTTATTTCGAACTTTCCGTCCGCCCCACATCCGACCCCACCAAGATGACATTCCAAATATACAAACCATGGTTCTAACCGACGCCTACCATTGTTGTGCCTTTATTCGGCGTCCAGAGGTATGTGATCATTACACAGACTAACAACGGTCGATGCTATTCGACTCTTGTATTGACAATTTTCTCGAACTTCCCTGCCGCCCCCCCCCTTAAAAAAAGACAGGCACTTTCTTTGTTTTACAACAGTATCTGATCAAACTGATATTTTTATGATATAGAGTGGTGTCATTTGGATCATATGCAATATTTTAAATTTATAATTTGATATTTTTCTATACATTTTACTTGCTATATGAAGTCCCAAATTTTGGACGCTGGTGACTCAGGTATATAACAATTTTAGTCAGAAATAAATGAAGCAAAATTAGAAAATGCTGGTCATCAGCATTTTTTGTTTAATATTTGTCTAAGCCTATGGGACGGCTTATTTGGACAATGTCACGAAAATTATATTGGTAGCCTACATGACCCGATTTTTCTTTTCTCACACCATTTCAGAGTGAATCAAAGGAAGCCTACCTATTCACGCAGACAATCACGTGGTTACAAAATACGTCCGATGTGTATTCCATTGGTAAGTCATATTTAATCCTTTCCCAAACTACAAAATTTTAGGGTGATCCACTTAACCCTTTCCCAAACGACAACATTTTAGGGTGATCCCCTTCACAACTTGAATAATGTATCAATTCCATATGTTAGCCATTTTTCAGTTTATTCTTAATGTGACATTTCACTATTACTTTTACATAAATTTTACTTTTATTCTATCTGAAAGAGCATGTTTTCTTATGAAAATTCTGAAAGTTTCAAGCCAAAATATTGAACCGTTTACGAGAAATATATATTTTTGTGGTAAAATTAAACAAATTGTTGTGGACAACAGTTCAGAACTATATATAATTTGTCATTTCTGTCTCAACTTTGAAGGCGTATTTTTCGCTTATAGATAACAACTTCAAAAAAACTGATAGCGTTTCTACGCATTAGAATAAACAATCTTTGCATCAAGACATACTTTTAAAAGATGAAATAAGATCGCAGTTTCATGAATGCTGCCCCTGACCTGTGGAATTCTTTACCGTTCGAAATAAGAACTGTCTCTACAATTTCTTCTTTTAAGAAATCACTAAAGACTCATTTATTTGTACAGATCTATGGAAAGTGAACTTTCCTGTGTTTAAATTATTTTACGGTCAATGAAGCTACATTGATATGTTTTATGTAGTTTTTTAGGAGATTTTTAATTTGTAAAGCGCTTTTGAACGTACACCTGTATGATAAAAGCGCTATATAAATATGGTATTTTATAATAATAATAATTAAGCCATTACCAAACGATACATGTATTCCATTGGTAAGTCACATTTGACCCATTACCAAAAGAAAAATTTTTATAGGGTCGTCCAAGTCGAAATATATTTCAAACGACAAAATCGGTGTAAATAAAGATAGGATGGCTGTACAATATAGCATGGAAAATATTGATACAAAAGAAGAAAATACTGATTATCAGCATTTTCTTCTTTTGCCTAAATGTTTTCACAAGACTATTCTATCAGGGACGTCAAAACCATGTCTTGTTTGGGAAAGGATTAATCATTGAGTCCAAAATTTAAAGTACAGAATTAAGTTTTGCTGTTGTTTTGTAATACGTTACAAAATCTTCCGAATTCCTGAAAGTCTGCAATTTTTGAATTCCTGGCACGTAATCAAGCGTGTGATTGAGTAATCAATCACTTCTAGACGCTTTATTTAAAACCTGGAGTTTTTTGCTGTTTTAACCCTTTTCCAACCAAGACCTGGTTTTGACTTCCTTAATAGAAAAGGCTAGCGAAAACATTGAGGCAAAAGAAGAAAATGCTGATAATCAGCATTTTCTCCTTTTGTCTCAATATTTTCTGTGTTGTATTATACACAAACTCTTTCTTTCAAAACATCTATTTTGACGTCAGCAGCAGCTTTCAAATTGGATCACCCTTACATTTTGTCGTTTGGGAAAGGGTTAATAATGATTCATAGCCAACGTGTGGAATAGTCGAGACAAATTTGTATTACGCATCCTGATAGCATGGCAAAATATCTTGTAGCGTTTTAATCCTTCCCCAAATATTGACTGGTTTTAGCTGCGATTATAGCTCACGATTAATGACCTAGCAGAGCACCTCGGGCTAATTGACTCAGATGTTCTGCCAGGTCGGCGATCGTGAGCTATACTCGTAGTAAAATCCCATCAAGGCGTCAATAATAGTTCACACAGCGACTCAATGCGCCTTTCTTCTTCTGTGCAATGTTTTCCAAATCAATGCATTTCGTTGGTTTTCAACAAAAATATGAGGTTTTTGTTGAAAAGCGGCGATATATTTTTTCGGGGCTTACTTCGGATGGGACTATATAGCTAAAGCCATTGGGAACCATCATTGGGAACCAGTGTTGTTCTATCTATTAGATTCACTCCCGTTCTGTGTTAGCCAATGAAAACCTTTGTTTACCTCGACACTGATTGGTCCGCTGGTATCCGAAGAGTTCCAAATGACGCAATTGCTCCGATGGTCTGACCACATTTTTTCCGGTGATCAGACTATTGCTGCGGAAATGACTTCAAACAGCTCGCACTCGCACTAGTTATCGCTGTTCGATTGGGGCGATAGGTTCAAAAGCTCCATTTGGACTACCTCTATTTAGAATTGTACGATGTGGTCCAAATGCAATAGCTCAAGCTATAATCCCAATCGAAGTCGGCCCATGCCATCTACCTCTGAATGCTACTTTAGACGAGCACCCTGTTTCCTTTTTCGTGACGACTATCCACAAGGGCGGATCCAGGGTGGGGTCAGGGGGTCATGACCCCCCCCCCCCCCTGGAATTGGTCGAAAATTGAATTTTGACTATGTAACTTTACATATTTAACACATTTTAAGCCATCATTTGGGCTTTGACCCCCCCCCCTGGAAAAAAGTTCTGGATCCGCCCTTGACCCATGCTATGATTTGGTTATCGTATCAACAATAGTTCGATCGACTACTTCATTTGTATTTTCTTCTTTCTTGCAATGTTTTTCCAAACGGATGCATTTCGTCGCTTTTCATCGAACAACATCTACAGCTTGCTTTAGGCTGAGGTTTTTGTTGAAAAGTATCGCTTTTTTCAGGGCATCTACCTCCAAACGCTAGTTTAGACGATTATCCAAATCCTTTTGGTGACGATTATCCGTACTACGATTATGTTATATCAACAAAAGTTCAATCGACAAATCCACCCGCATTTCCTTCTTTTTATGCTCCCCGAAAAAAATTCGGGGGAGCATATAGTCGCCATGCTGTCCGTCCGTCCGTCCGTCCGTCCGTCCGTCCGTCCGTCCGTGTGTCCGTCCGTCCGTCCGTCCACAGCCATATCTCAGCAACCCTTGGACCAAATTCAATGAAACTTCACATGTGAACTCCCTGGGTCAATACCTAGGGACCTTTTTCTCCGTTTGTAAATTTAAGGCTGCGTCATGGAAAAAGGGGCCTTAGTGTAAAAATAAGTTTTTCTCTTATTTCTCTTCATCTAATGGGCAGAATTTAATGACATTTTGTGCTCATGTAATAAATAGGATGTTCTAGACCATATTCTACAAATAATGTGTGTACAAAAAAGCTGTCATGGGAAAAGGGGGCTTAATGTATGATAGTTTTTATTTTGTGACAAACACTTATTCGGGGAGCATAATCCGTCTGTGACGGCTCTTGTTTGCAAAGTTTCCACATTCAATGCATTTATTCTTCAGGCCATCTACCTCCGAACGCCAGTTTAGACGACTACCCATACTACGATTATGGTATCAAAATTATTCAATCAATGTAATTTTTACTTCCTTGCAATGTTTTCCAAAATCGTCGCATTAATTTTTCAGGCCACCTACCTCTGAACGCTAGTTTAGACGACTACCCAAACCCATTTGGTGACGACTACCCATACTACGACTATGGTATCAAAAATGATTCTCTCAACGACTCCTGGATGCATCTTCCACTTTCTCGCAATGTTTTTGAAATCAATTAAATGCATTTCGTCGCTCTTCAACAAAAAAAACTCGTAACTGCAGCTTGTTTTAAGCTGCAGTTACGAGGTTTTTGTTGAAACGTATCGCTTTTTTATTCTTCAGGTCATCTACCTCCGAACGCTAGTTTAGACGATTATCCAAATCCTTTTGGTGACGATTACCCATACTACGACTATGATATATCAACAAAAGTTCAATCGACGAATCCATGTGTGCGCATTTTCTTCTTTTTGCAATATTTTTCAAAACCAGTGCATTAATTTTTCAGGTCATCTACCTCCGAACGCTAGTTTAGACGATTACCCCAATCCTTTCGGTGACGATTATCCGTACTACGACTATGGCATCAAAAATGATTCGCTCAACGACTCCTGGATGCGCGAGTCTGATCTGGATATACTAGAACGAGCCAAACCCCCGGTGGATTGTACACCCGTCCCTGGTACGTATTTTGACCCATTACCAGACGGCAAAATTTTGGACTGTTCCAATTTGAAAGATTTTGCAGACGACAATTTCAAGTTGATGGAATTTTAAAAATCTTTACATTTTTAGTCAGAAAACAAAGTGGAAAATGAAGAAATTGCTTGTTACAAGCAATTTCTTTAATTTCCACATTTAATTCCCAATCACTAAAAAATCTTAAAAAGGCGTCGAAAGTCGTCACTGTGTGGGAATGGGTTAATTTGTGGTCCGTCACGCTAAAGGGGGCCTTTTCGGAAAATCACAAAACCAAATTTCTAGAAACATGTCAGACTTTGCATGCTTCAACCAAATGTCGCATTTTGTAATACTCATTAAGAAAGGAAAAAATGTAGATCCAGAAAATTACATTAGAGGGCAAAGTTTTAACCCTAGTCAGTCTACGCAGTCCGCGCAGAGTGGCCAGTGTTTATACTTTTCACGCTTCCCAGAAGGTCCCTTTAGCGTGATAGCTTATTTTTTTCTTTCACTTGTAAAAACTATTTCTATTTGTTTGTTACAGTTGTCTACCTTATTTTGTTTATGGTAAAATGTGAACTTTAATTAAGCAGTATATGAGACGGTTTAGATGTAACCAAAAATGACGTAATCGCATATAAGGGCGTTACTATTTTTAGACCAGTGGCCATTTTGAATGAACTGCTTGATAAATTAGATGACTTCTTTTTTTAGACTAGCATCCATTTTAAAGTCCGAGTTAGGCTTCCTGAATGATTGATCTAGTCGAGCTGCCTCCCACGTTGATTATTTGTTAAGCAATCTTTCTTAGAGCCGTGATAAAATAAACGATAACCCAGTGTCAAACATCGTTTATTTTTTATTACCCTTTGGCTATATTATAATTCCTTTTTTTTCGTTCTATGAAGGCCCGTTTTTACCATGTGACGATTTATTTGGTTGCTTGTCACTGCGATGCGGTGGATTGTATTCCTACGTGCCGTACTTGGCAATGCCTGAATTTGAACGCCGCTATTTCACCACCACAAATTTGTTAGCTTGCGTCTAAATGGCGTAACTACAGCTTATTCAGACTGTTTCTAGGTCCAATTCTGCCATGCGACGATCTATTTGGTTGGTGGTCTCTGCGTTGCGGTATATGAATTGTATTCCTACGCACCGTACTTGGCAATGCCTTAATTTGGACGCCGCTATTTTACCACCACACCTTTGTTAGCTGGGTGCATAAGTGGCGTAACAACAGCTTATTAAAGCTGTAGTTACGACATTTATGCGTCAGCCAACGATTTTCTGTATTCATTTTAGGTCCATTTCTGCCATGCGACGATCTATTTGGTTGGTGGTCATTATGATGCGGTGTATAGATTGTATTCCTACGCGCCGCACTTGGCAATGCCACTTGACGCCGCTATTTTACCACCTTTGTGAGCTGGCGCCTAAATGGCGTAACCACAGCTAATAGAAGCTGTAGATACGCCTTTTATACGTCAGCCAAGGATATTTTGTTATTTTTCTAGGTCCATTTCTGCCATGTGACGATCTATTTGGTTGGTGGTCGTTGCGATGCGGTGTGTGGATTGTATTCCTACTCGCCGTGCTGGGGAATGGTGCCGTATTATTGGTATCCATTACGAGTAAATCCAAGATGGACGTCACGCGATTCCTCATCTGTAACCTCGCTCTATCTGACCTCTTTATGGGAATATATCTGGGATTTCTGGCCATCGTAGATGCCTCCTCTTTGGGTAGGTTGTCCGTTTACATGTCTTATCAAATGGGTCAAACGTGTAGCTACTTCTAGCGTGTACGCATTTATCATACGCGGTTCACCCGTATATTTTATGCGAGTGTGTGTATTATTTTTAAGTGCGCATACGCGTAAAATTTACGAGTGCATGCTTATTTTTATGCATGCACGGCTGCAAACTAGAATAAGACTTTTGGTCCATTTGGAAAGGCCATGGGTATATTATTTTGTTACATCTGATAAACATACAAATACAATTTCTTTACATTGCATTTCTAAAAACACATGTTATAATATGAATCGATTTTAATCAAGTAAACAACAATTGCCATGTTTTCGGACAAACACAATGATAAAATTCTAGACATATATGTATGTCTATTTCTAACATAATATACTAACAGTATATATCCCTATTCGAGTGAACTATCATTCTTTCAGCACATATTTTAAAATTCTTCTTCTCCAAAACTACTGGACCAATTTCAACCAAACTTCACAGAAATCTTCCTTGTATAAATTTATTCTTAATTCCTTCAAAAAGATAAATTCTGTGTATAACTTGAATGTTAATTAATTTAAATTTTCGAAAAATCTTTAAAAATTATTCTTCTCCAAAACTATTAGACCAATTTCAACCATACTTCACAGAAATCTTCCTTGCATGAATCTCTACCAAATTCCTTCAAAAGATCAAAATCTGCATAGAACTTGAATTTTATTTAATTTAATTGATTTAAATTTTTGAAAAATCTTTGAAAATTCTTCTTCTCCAAAACTAGTGGACCAATTTCAACCAAACTTTACAGAAATGTTCCTTGCACGAATCTCTTCTTAATTCCTTCAAAAAAATAAATTATGTGTAAAACTTAAATTCTTATTAATTAAATTAGATTAATTTTTTGAAAAATCTTCTTTTCCAAAACTATTGGACCAATTTTAACCAAACTTCACATGAATTTTCCTTGCATGAATCTCCTTTAAATTCCTTAAAGAATAGTTTCCATGTAGAATTTGAATTTTAATAAATTTTATTAAATTGAATTTTCGAATAATTGTTAAACAAACTTCTTCTCCAAAACTACTGGACCAATTTCAACCAAACTTCACAAGAATCTTCCTTGTATGAATCTCTCCCAAAGTCCTTCACAATCGGATGAAAAGTTTGGCCGCTGTGGGCTAGACTTATTTTTCGCTATATATAACAGTGTAATTTTAACAAAAAATTTAAAAACCGTTCTGCTCCTTAATTACTTATTGGATTTCTATTCGTTCTGGTGTAGCATGAATCTTCTTTGGATAGACCTCTCTTGTATTCCTTGAAGAAGTGCGTAGTCTAAATGTCTAAAAGCCAGTGGAGCGATACAGGGCCATCTTGGCCCTCTTGTCTTTTTTCTTCAAAAAATGAAAAACGCCCACCAGCATTGTTTTTGTGTTTTTCTTTTTTCTTAAAAAAAAAGGAAAAACTCACATGTCACCTTAGTGCCACCGTATGCACCAGCAACTGTGCGTAATTGTTTGTGAAAATTCGGTATTTGGAACCAATTAATCATTTGCATTACAGGCGAGTTTGAGATGTATGCAGTTCGATGGCAGAGCAGTGCAGGATGTTTAGTCGCCGGTTTTCTCGGCGTGCTGTCGAGTGAGCTGAGCGTATACACACTTGTTGTGATCACGATAGAACGGTTCTACGCCATATCAAACGCCATGCAGCTGGACAAACGGCTTAGGTTGAAACAAGCAGGTGGGTATAAATAAATATTTTATAAATCTTGCGCCAGGACCTGGAAAAATGTGCGTAGGATTAGAGTCGATTATGTATCGAGATCACTAGGTCACTCGGTCGTTATTGGCCATGAAGAAGCTATTGGAGAACAACATGGTTCTTGATATATACGCAGGCTGATCTGGAACCATGTTGGTCTCAAATACACATGGCTTTATCATAATTACAATAGGTGCGTACAGATTTATAAATCTTGAACCAGTGTCTGGGAAAATGTGCATAGGATTAGAGTCCATTATGTATCGAGATCCAGCATGTGTACAAATTAAGTCTAATCGTGATTCATATTTCTACAGATCATGAAGAAACTATTGGAGAACAGCATGGTTCTTGATCAGACTGCGTGTATACGCAGGCTGATCTGGAACCATGTTAGTCTCAAATGCCTCAAGGGACAACTCAACACCGTGCCCAACCATTGAAACTTATAAACACAATTATTGCTTTATCATAATCACAATAGAACGGTTCTACGCCATATCAAACGCCATGCAGCTGGACAAACGGCTTAGGCTGAAACAAGCAGGTGGGTATAAATAAAAAATATGTGTCCCGTCACGCTAAAAGGGACCTTATCCGAACTTCAAAAATCCAAATTTTGACAAACTTATTAGACTCAGCACAGGTCAACCAGATACTGTTTTCGAAAAATGAACATAAGGTAAGATAGGGAAAACATTCCAGACATAAAAAAGTACATACAAGTGAAAAGTGTCGGCCCTAGTCTGACTGCGCGGACTGCGCAGACTGACTAGGGTCGATATTTTTCACACCCCCGATAAGGTCCCTTTTAGCGCGACGGGTCACATTTATAAATTTTGCGCCAGGACTTGGGTAAAATGTGCATAGAATTAGAGTCCATTATGTATTGAGATCCAGCATGTGTACAAATTAAGTCTAACCGTGATTCATATTGCTACAGATCATGAAGAAACTATTGGAGAACAACATGGTTCTTGATCAGACTGCGTGTATACGCAGGCTGATCTGGAATCATGTTAGTCTCAAATGCCTCAAGGGACAACTCAACACCGTGCCCAACCATTGAAGCTTATAAACATAATTATTGCTTTATCATAATTACGATAGAACGGTTCTACGCCATATCAAACGCCATACAGCTGGACAAACGGCTTAGGCTGAAACAAGCAGGTGAGAATAAATTTGTGACTCGTCACGCTTAAAGAGATCTTATGGGGATTGTGGAAAGTGTCGACATAATCAGTCTGCATAGTCCGCGCAGACAGACTAGAGTCGATACTTTTCATCGTGATAAGATTTTATGAATCTTGAATATGTTCATTTCCAAATGCAGCATCTGGTTGACCTCTGCTGGGTCTGACCAGTTAATCAACATTTGGATGTTTGGACTTTTGACAAGGTCCCTTTTAGTTTGCGGGCCACATTTATAAATCTTGCGTCAGGACTTGGGTAAAATGTGCATTATATATTGAGACCAGTTTGTGTCCAAATTAAGTCTAATCGTGATTCATATTGCTACAGATCACGAAGAAACTATTGGAGAACAGCATGGTCCTTGATCAGACTGCGTGTATACGCAGGCTGATCTGGAACCATGTTGGTCTCAAATGCCTCAAGGATAACGCTTTATCTTTGCCTCAAGGGTAACCCTTTATTGAAGCTTATGAACATATTTCTTTATCATAATCACGATAGAACGGTTCTACGCCATATCAAACGCCATGCAGCTAGATAAACGGCTTAGGCTGAAACAAGCAGGTGAGAATAAATAAAAATTTTATAAATTTTGCGCCAGGACCTGGGTAAAATGTGCATAGCATAATTAGATTCCATTATGTATCGAAATCGAGCATGTTCCCAAACTAAGTCTAATCATGATTAATATTGCTACAGATCATGAAGAAGCTATTTGAGAACAACGTGGTTCTTGATCAGACTGCGTGTATACGCAGGCTGATCTGGAACCATGTTAGTCTCAAATGCTCAAGGGACAACTCAACACCGTGCCCATCTATTGAAGCTTATGAACACACTGCTTTATCAAAAATCACGATAGAACGGTTCTACGCCATATCAAACGCCATGCAGCTGGACAAACGGCTTAGGCTGAAACAAGCAGGTGGGTATAAATAAAAAATATGTGTCCCGTCACGCTAAAAGGGACCTTATCCGAACTTCAAAAATCCAAATTTTGACAAACTTATTAGACTCAGCACAGGCCAACCAGATACTGTATTCGAAAAATGAACATAAAGTAAGATAGGGAAAACATTCCAGACATAAAAAGTACATACAAGTGAAAATTGTCGGCCCTAGTCTGACTGCGCGGACTGCGCAGACTGACTAGGGTCGATATTTTTCACACACCCGATAAGGTCCCTTTTAGCGCGACGGGTCACATTTATAAATTTTGCGCCAGGACTTGGGTAAAATGTGCATAGAATTAGAGTCCATTATGTATTGAGATCCAGCATGTGTACAAATTAAGTCTAACCGTGATTCATATTGCTACAGACCATGAAGAAACTATTGGAGGACTGCATGGTCCTTGATCAGACTGCGTGTATACGCAGGCTGATCTGGAATCATGTTAGTCTCAAATGCCTCAATGGACATCTCAACACCGTGCCCAACCATTGAAACTTATAAACACAATTATTGCTTTATCATAATTACGATAGAACGGTTCTACGCCATATCAAACGCCATGCAGCTGGACAAACGGCTTAGGTTGAAACAAGCAGGTGAGTATATATTTGTAAAAGCCGGGATTCGCAAAATAGCACTCAAATTATTAGACTCCATCATGTATCGAGATCAGAAAATCGAAAAAGTCCCTGATAGCATTGTAGTCTACCAAGAAGCTATAGGAGAGCAGCTTTGTTCCTGATCAGACTGCGTGTATATGCAGGCTGATCTGGAACCATGTTGGTCTCAAATGTCTCAAGGGACAACTCAACCCTTTACATAACCATTTAAACTTCGTCGCCTTAATTATTAGAAGACTGTTTTACACTTTCGAGATATTCGAGTTCGAAATTCCGACCTTATATAGAACAAAGAAGCAGGTAGAACATTCTGTGACTAGAAATCTCTTAAACTAGACTTCATTTCAACAACCTGTCAGCAACATCATAAAGAACACACTAGGACGATTCTAACGGTACCAAATTCTCAATTTTCACAAAAAAATCAGTTAAACCAGTTTAATATCAATATTAAGGCGACGATTTGTAAATTTCGAGCCAGGATATGGAAAAATGTCTATAGGATTAGAGTCGATTATGTATCGAGATCACTCGGTCGTTATTGGCCATGAAGAAGCTACTGGAGAACAGCATGGTTCTTGATCAGACTGCATGTATACGCAGGCTGATCTGGAACCATGTTGTTTCCAAATGCAAGAACAGACGACTCAGCCCCTGGAACTATGTTGGTCTCAAATGCCTCAAGAGACAACTTAACCCATTCCCTAGCCATTGAAGCTTATGAACACATTGCTTTATCAAAATCACAACGGCTTAGGCTTATGGTCGGGCCTGGGTAATGCACTTCCAGTATAATCATTATATTTCGACTAATTCCGTGACGGCCGTAAGTCTGAGCATTTTTAAAGTACCGTTAGATGCAATATCGCCTGATTTCGTAAAAACGGAAATAATTAAGCGTGCTCAGATTTCCGGGGAATATTCTAGTCTATTTTTGTGAAAATGTTTCTAAATTGACGAAGAGTAGGCAAAAAACCAACAAAAGTATAAAATTCAAATGTTGAAAGCAATGAAAATTACTTCCCTTTAAAATCGTCTTAGAATGGTATAAAATCGACTATTCGCACCATACAGATTTCGTCCCATAACTGATTACACAGGTCTTACCTTACACATTAATAAACAAGCAGGTACGTATTGATTAATCCATTACCAGGCGGCAATTGTTTAGTCTGATCTAAATTCAAAGGTGTTATAGACGACAATTTGAAGTTGACGAAACTTTAAAAATATTTCTAGTTTAAGTAAGAAAAAATATTGTGGAAAATGAAGAAATTGTTTGTGACAAGCAATTTCTTCATTTTCAACAATGTGTTCAGAGGCTTTTTCTTGTGATTTTAGGGAGTCAAAGGGCGTCAGTGTGCAGAAATGGATTAATAAAGCTTGAACCAGGATCTGGAAAAATGCCCTCATATATGCAGCATTACGTCGCTTTTCAACTAAAATCTCGCAACTGCAGCTTGTTTTAATTAAGCTCCAGTTAAGACATTTTTGTTGAAAAACATTGATTAGTAGAGTCCATTATTCATCGCGATTAGTCTGTGCCCAAATGAAGTATAATCGTGATTTATACTTCTTTTGAAAGGTTGATATTGGTCATGAAGAAGCTATCGGAGAACAACGCGGTTCTTGATCAGACTGCATGTATACCGTCGATCTCAATTGCAATAAAGACCCTTTCTCCAGAAACTGATTCCGGTTCATCTGTTCTCTTACTTCTCTTATACGACCGCTAAATAAGAACAAAAACTGATAAAAACGAACTACTTTGAATTGCCCAGAACCAATATATGTTATATAAATTTTAATTTGGCAACGTTGTATAGATTTTAAATTAGAAAATAAAACTTTATTTGAAATTGGAAACGTGGGGTCATAAAAATGACAGTGTCATGCTGTGACATCGTGACGAATAGCAATAAAAATTATGCTAAAAATAGTATTGCTTTACCATTATATATTACTAAACCGTCGGTGTTGTTATAAAATCTCGTAACTACGGCATGAATCAAGCCGTAGTTACGGAATTTCATAACAGCACCGACGAAATACTATTGTTTGTGCGAAATTACGTCACGTTTTGATTAATAAAATCATTCCCTATTGATACTGTGGTGTCATAAAAATGACATAATCATGCTTCCACATCGTGATAAATCCCATGTTTGGTTGAGAAATGTTTTTATGCCGCATCATGAAAAATTGGCAAAAAATATAGATTTTTGAATGAAAAAAAAACATGTTATAAACAAAATAGATCTATAATTAGATACGTTTGAATCATGTATTTGAGTACACGTACGTTCGTACCCTTGTTAATTCCCACAATAATAAATAATAAAATCTTTATATGAAGAGACATTTTAGAGATATTATTTTATAATATTTACTATTATTTTTATCTGAAAGAGAATTTTTTCTCATTAAAATTCTGAAAATTTGAAGCCCAAAGTATTGTGCCGTTTTCGAGGAATGAGTGTGTTTATTAATCAAACTAATCGTGGTTAACCAAATTCAGATGTAAATGGAGTTTGCTATTTCTGTCTCAACTTTAATTGCGGTTTTTTTTTTCACCTTTTTGGCTAATCAGCAACAATAAAACTGATAGCATCTTGGCATCGAGCCATAGGCCTACTTTTAAAAATGAAAATGGAATACGATGTCTCTTTAAAGAAGGTAGCTCATTAAACTCATCATCGAAATCTTATTTTCATCTGCGTATTTTCCAGGAATTCTGATGGCTATAGGCTGGGCTGTCTGTCTATCCAAAGCTTGCCTACCACTATTTGAAGTGAACGATTATAGAAAGTTAACCATATGTTTGTGTATACGTATGTGCGTGCTCTTGTTACTTTTCATATGCGTATATTCCAGGAATTCTGATGGCTATAGGTTGGGTTGTCTGTCTGTCCATAGCTTGCCTGCCACTGTTTGAAGTCAGTGACTATAGAAAGTTCGCCATTTGTTTGCCATTCGAAACAGAGAATAAAGTATCATTAGGTGAGTTACATTGCTTGTTTGCCACTGTTTGAAGTCAGCGACTATAGAAAGTTCGCCATTTGTTTGCCATTCGAAACAGAGAACAAAGTATCTTTAGGTGAGTTACATTGCTTGTTTGCCACTGTTTGAAGTAAGCGACTATAGAAAGTTCGCCATATGCTTGCCATTCGAAACAGAGAACAAAGTATCTTTAGGTGAGTTACATTGCTTGTTTGCCACTGTTTGAAGTAAGCGACTATAGAAAGTTCGCCATATGCTTGCCATTCGAAACAGAGAACAAAGTATCTTTAGGTGAGTTACACACAACAGAAAGGCAAAATTTAATGATTCCTTACACAATTAATTAATTACAGTCGACACTTGTTGTGTCTATGTCGGAGGGGCCGTCAGAATACCTTGACATATCCGGAGTTCGACTCATCCGGTTTTGTACCTTTTTGTAAACTTATCAAGTATGATTATTATTGAAATGTAGTAGGAAAAGGAAAGAAATTGCTCGTTTCGAGCAATTTCTTTTCTTTTCTTACTAAATTTCTATGGCTATATTCAGTTCGAAATTGTTTTGTTTGAGAGAGTTTGTCCATTCATGAGGACGGGACAAGATTTGAACTTAGACTTAATTTCGACTTATCCGATGTCGACATAACGAATGTCGACTGTATATCATCATAGCATAGCAACAAATAACATAGGGTTAAGGCATTCTAAATGTTTTATGTCAAACCATATACAGATCAGTTCTAGATTTAAACTTGATTTTGGTGTTAACGCAGAAAAAATGACGTTCTGTTTGATCTCAAGCGTGTTCATATCTTGAAATCGGGTGGTCGCTGCGATGTAAAGGGACCAGGGGCCCGTATTACTAACGATCGTACGTTTGATTTTTGCTGTTGTTACAAGTAATTATGCAAAAATCAAACGTACGATCGTTAGTAGATCTAATACAGGCCCCTGATTTTCAATTTAAAGTTCAACTTTGTGCCACTGTAGCAGTCAGACTGTTTTACCTGCCCCCAAACAATTGCATTATCGTTGAAAAAATATGGTGGCTATCAGTTAATGAAATAATGGACAAATTATATGTTAATTTGAAAATGTTACGCCATATTTCGTGATAGTGAATAGATGATCGGATTGAATTAAGCAAGTTCCCTTTACTTTAAAATGAATGTGAAATAGGTGCTGGGAGTCAAATTGTAGGCCCATATGGCTGCGACAATTTACCTAAACAGGGACCGAGTTCATCCTGTGAACCGTAAAGTAATTTCGGACAAGCAATAGTAATTCGCAGGTGTTGTTTTAAAATCTCGTAACCACGGCTTGAATCAAGCCATAGTTACGAGATTTTATAACAACACCGACGGTTTATAAATGCATTACGTTAAATCTAGTCTATTTTTAGAACAAATTTCATTGCTATTCTCCATTTACTTCCATTTTCTCAATTTTGATGTTTTTCAACAAAAAACTCGTAACTGCAGCTTGTTTAAAGCTGCAGTTACGAGGTTATTGTTGAAAATCACCCCATAACTTCCATTTTCAGGGTACGTTTGTTTCATCATGATCTTCAACGCCATTTCATTCCTGATCATTCTAGTCTGCTATACCGCCATGTTTGTTTCCATCCGGGGATCTCATTCGTGGAACTCCAACGATACAATCGTAGCCAAGCGGATGGCTCTGCTTGTGTTTACAGACTTCTTTTGTTGGGCCCCGATCATATTTTGTTCGCTGACTGCTGCTTTAGAATGGAACTTCGCTCAGATCAGCTTAAACGAAGCTAAAATTCTCACCATATTCGTGTTACCGCTTAATAGTTGTGCCAATCCATTCCTGTATGCCTTTTTTACCCGCCAATTTAAGCGTGATTGCGTGAAACTGTGTCAGCGTATAGAGGAAGCGAGTATTTCGCGGCATCTTCCGGGCAGTGCGGGAGGTCGGGCGTCCTATATGTCCAATAGATATCACGTACAGGGAAATACGTATAGGTTCAAAAACGCCAGCTGTGGTCACTCTAATCAAGAAGCGAGTACCTCTGGCGAGGCGTCTTATAGTAACTCGGATACAGATATCAACTTTAAGAATGTTGCTGATCAGGATCAGCATATTTTGAAGTATGTAAGATCAGACTCCGGTATTTTTGTTGATGGGACAAAGTCTGCGCCGTTTAGTGACGATATACAAGTTCTAGATTTGATCGGGGATAACGAAGTCAGCGATCAAGATTCGCCAAGAAAACAGGTAAAAGTGAGACGTGAGATACGCGAGGATTTTGATTCAGGTCCAGACATAGTCCTGCATACAAAAGATGGTCATATATTGTTTAAAGCGAAGAAGAGAGGATCCAAGTTAGACAAGAAAAAACTAGACAGAACCGAGAAGACTATTGACTCCTCAGCGACATGTGCTAAACGCCTGTGTTACCACGCAAAAAAGCTAGACTCGAACGTTAAACAAGCGGACGAGAAGCAAAGTACGTTTGTAGAACCAAAGACAATCGAGGAGGGAGAGATTCTTGACCTCGATACGTCTACGAAACATGGAAGACAAGTGTTACTGCGACAAAAATTCGAGGCGGAGCGATCTAACGATCTAGGACTAAAAGTTACTACCCTCAAAACGGACAAAACTCCTGCTGAAATAACTAACAAACAAGATTTAAACATTGGTAAGGGTGCTCCAGAATCAGCTAATGTCAAACTTAGACGTCCGCGTAAACCAGAACTCCCTTCTGAAGTGAGAGAAAAAGATAAACAAATAAACGAATGGAGAAAATCCGCGCATTTGTCCTATCAGTGTAAGGGTTCCGGTAATTTTAATTCTGTTGCTCAAAAACAAAAATCAAACAGTCTCGTGGAGCTTACTCGTTTCGCCTACGATTGGAAAACCATGACCAATAAAAGACATAGTTTATCATCACGTCATGAAGGCTATCTCTTGTTGAAGAATCGAACAAGAGATTCCGCTTATGACGACGAAGTTGACGATTTGTACGAGTTTGATAATAAACCGATTTACACACCTCGTAAAGTAAATAGTTCCGGAAATCTATATGCTGTGATACAGGGAAGAAAGTGTGAATCGCGAAAATACAGAGATTTTCCCATCGAGGGCGACGAGGTTTGTGAAACCGCCATTTTGTTGCCTCTTTCTGAGAAATCGTCCAAGGAAAGTCACAAAGTAAACAGCTGTGAAAGTGGTATCAGCTCTAGCTCATGATAACGGTTATATCTAGGTGCGACCCCGGCGTAAATTTTCCCTTCTTTAGCCTTTGTTAAAATGGTCAACGTACCGCTGTCACAGCACTTTCCACAACATTCGCAGACACTCGTGACTTAGGTTGCTTCATCTACTGCCTCTATACTCTCTTTTTATGGTGGTTTCAATATGGGTTGATAAGGAAAATCTGAAAATATTCAACAAAGAACATGACCACTATTTACTTTCACTTTAGAATGGCTGTTTTCCGCCCAACTACATGTACATTTTTGGGAAGTATCCGCAGAAAGTAGTCCTGCAAATAATGTAAAAAATATTATATAAGCCAAAGAGCAGATGCAAAAATACTAATTTATCAAAGAAAACAGTACTTAAACTATTGTTTAACACTCCAAACAGCCCTCTGCATGCAGAGACAAACAATTCTAGAACTATATTCTATTGTACAACGACCCGAAAGTTGACTTTGGTCACTCCTTACTAGCAGAGGAAACTGTTGAATCAACAACTGCTCTTAAATAATTTTAAATATCTTGAAGTTAAGGATTACAACCCCACCATTAACTAGAGAATAGTTTGTGCATCTTCCGGCGTCGTAGCAACCGAAATGGACGAGGGTATCCCTCGTCCATTTCCGTTGCCACGGATGGCGCCCGTAGATTGACGAGGGTATCTCTCGTTAATTTCCGTAGTCAAGGATGACACACGAAGATGCTCGAAAAGTTCAGATTCTAATAATTGGGTTGTAATTCTTAAGGTCGCAATCGCCGACTTCGTGTGTTGCTATTGTGGCTAGTAGCTGGCCATTCTATCTGTCTGTTTCACTCCCGCACATGTTCAGCAGCTTTCAAATTAAACCAACCCAGAATTGTGCCGTTTGGGAAAGGGTTAAATACCGTCACCTATGACCAAACAATTGCTACCAATGCTACTGCTACAGTCCCAATCGAAGTCGGCCACTTTCTTTTTTTTGTCAGTCTGGAAAATTTATTTCTCATATCGTAGGTTGCTTTTCAGCAAAAGCCTCGTAACTGCAGCTTCAAACAAGCTGCAGTTATGAGGTTTTTCTTGAAAAGCATCAGTATGCAATTCTTTCTCTCTAAGATTTAGACAATTAAATATGATGTAATTATAGTGTCTCTAAGATTCTAATCGCAAAAAGTCATACCGTGGTGCTTGAAAAGTAAAGGCTCTCAGAATTCAAACTAAATCTTTTCTAAACAAATGACGCCTTTCGACGTAGGCCTATTTCGTATTTTCAAGTCTGAAAAAACAGACAATTCTTTAGTAAACAGCAAAAATTAAAACTGTTCAACTTTGAACGCTGCATCATATGTGTTACAAAACGAATGTTGTTAAATATATTATATAACATTTAAATTTGCAAACACCATCTTTTTCTGTTAGATGCGCCAAAATACGTCATTGTTAGAGCAACGTTTAGTTTCATAAATAATCATTCATTATGCTGGAATTAACCCATTCCCATACTGTGAGGCTCTCTGACGCCATACAACAAAAAAGGCTTTTGAAAACATTGTGGAAAGTGAAGAATTTGCTTGTTACGAGCAATTTCTTCATTTCCCACATTTTTTTCTTTGGAAATGACCTTTCAAAGCCTTAGCGTAGTCCATATTTTAACTGCTGAATATTCCCTAGAAAAAAAAGACTGGAAAAAAGGTTCAGACAAAAAGGTAAATGACGAAAACAAGCATTTGTTCCTTTTGTCGCAGTATTTTCTGTAGTACATATCTTTTTAACAACCTACTAATTTTGACGTCTGCAGATGCTGCCAAATTTGAACAGTCTAAAATCATGCCACATTTGAACAGGTTTATTCATTTTCACTTGTATGTAATTGCTATATATGTTTTGGACGCTCAGCTTTGTACTGTTTTGTATAAATATGAGTGAAACATGAGACAGGATCTGGAAAAAGGGGCTAATATGGCATTTGAAAAATAACATGGATCCAGACCAACTACGTGCATCTTCGCAAGCCAAGGGTTACTACCTCCACTTTGTTCCTTACGAACCCTTGGCCGCTCGCCTCTATGGAAATCGAAAGTACCACCGTGCGATTTCATTGGACGCGATAACTTTCCCATTATCCAATCAAAACACACTAAACAAGCCGTCTTTGTCAAAACGAAAACGTCACGGCTGACGTGAAAATCGATATCCGTATTTGATGCATCGCCTAACGCGTTTTAGTACGAGGCTTTTGATTGGCCAGAAATAGCAACTACAAAGGGCCGCGACTCTTTATCGCCGAAAGGTGGCATGGTGGTACTTTCGATTTCAATAGAAGCGAGCGGCCAAGGGTTCGTAAGGAACAAAGTGGAGGTAGTAACCCTTGGCTTGCGAAGATGAACTACGTGTTGCTCTCATAGTTTTTAGCTCACCTGAGCTCAACGAGCTCAAGGGGAGCTCTTAGGGTCAGTCACTCTCCGTCGTCCGTCGTCCGTCGTGCGTTGTGCGTCGTGCGTCGTCAACAATTTCTTTAAACATCTTCTCCTCCTTAACCACTGGGCCAATTCTTTCAAAACTTGGCAGAAATGTTCCTTGGGAGGCCCTTTTCAAAACTTGTTCGTGAATTTCTGATTTGTCAAAAAATGTGGGCGTGGCAGGGCGGGGCTTATCAGACTTCGAGAAATCATTAGATAATTTTTCAAAAATCTTCTCCTCCTTAACCACTGGGCCAATTCTTTCCAAACTTGGCAGAAATGTTTCTTGGGTAACCCTTTTCAAAACATGTTCATGAATTTTTGATTCGTCAAAAATTGTGGGTGTGGCAGGGCGGGGCTTATCACATTTCGAGAAATCATTAGATAATTCTTCAAAAATCTTCTCCTCCTTAACCACTGGGCCAATTCTTTCCAAACTTGGCAGAAATGTTTCTTTGGTGACCCTTTTCAAAACTTGTTCGTGAATTTTTGATTCGTCAAAAATTGTGGGCGTGGCAGGGCGGGGCTTATCAGACTTAGAAAAATCATGTGAAAAATCTTTAAAAATCAATTATCAGGCCAATTTGAACCAAGCTTTGCAGAAATGTACCTTGAGTGACTGCTTTTAACACATGTTCATGAATTTTTGATTGGGTAAAAATTGTAGGCGTGGCAGGGCGGGGTTTATAAGACTTCGAGAAATTGTTAGATAATTCTTCAAAAATCTTCTTCTCCTTAACCACTTGGCCAATTCTTTCCAAACTTGGCAGGAATGTTCCTTTGGTGACCCTTTTCAAAACCTGTTCGTGAATTTTTGATTCGTCAAAAATTGTGGGCGTGGCAGGGTGGGGCTTATCAGACTTAGTAAATCATGTGAAAAATCTTTAAAAATCAATTATCATGCCAATTTGAACCAAGCTTTGCAGAAATGTACCTTGAGTGACTGCTTTCAACACATGCTCATCAATTTTTGATTAGGTGAAAATTGTAGGCGTGGCAGGGCGGGGTTTATAAGACTTCGAGAAATTGTTAGATAATTCTTCAAAAATCTTCTTCTCTTTAACCACTTGGCCAATTCTAACCAAACTTGGCAGGAATGTTCCTTTGGTGACCTTTTTTAAAACTTGTTCATGAATTTTTTATTCATCAAAAATTGTGGGCATGGCAGGGCGGCGCTTTTCGGACTTAGAGAAATCATGTGAAAAATCTTTAAAAATCAATTATTTGGCCAATTTAAACCAAACTTGGCAGGAATGTCCATTGAGAGACTCTCTTCAACACATGTTCATGAATATCTGATTGGGTGAAAAACATGGGCTTGGCAGGGTGGGGCTTATCAGACTTCAAGCAATCTTTAGATAATTCTTCAAAAATTTTCTTCGTCTTAACCATCTGGCGATTTGTTACCAAATTTGGCAGGAATGATCATTGGGTGACTCGTTACAATATTTGTTCGCAATTCTTTATTCATCAAAAATGTGGTCGTGGCAGGGCAGGGCTTATCAGACTTAACGAGATAAAGAGAAAATTCTTTAAAGAAGCAGTTATAGGGCAAAGTTGAACCAAACCTTACAGGAATGTACCTTGAGTGACTGTCTTCAATACATGGTTGTGAACTTTAGATTTATTGAAAAAATGTGTGCATGGCAGAGCGAGGCTTGTTGATTTTTAAATGACCTATGTCCTTTTGTTAAAATTTGGCATTTTTTGCAACATTTACATGTACTGTTTGGTCTATTGCTCTTTTTTCCAATTGATAAGCTCACAGTTCAAATGAAATGTACTTCTCAAAATGCACAAAAACAGTGCTGTTGGGGGGTATGATCACTCTCAGTGATATTCTAGTTTACAATAATTTGATGTGACATATATATTTGTTTACAACAAAATTTATATTGTACGCAATCAAATACACGAAGAACTCAGGTGAGCGATATCAGTGCCTTTCAGGCACTCTTGTTTTTATAAAATCTGAAGAAACTTTTAGAGAACTGCATGCACAGTCTGGTCAAGATCCAAATTGCTGCTTTTCAACGAAAACCTCGTAACTGCAGCTTGTCTTGAGCTGCAGTTACGAGGTTTTCAATGAAAAGCGACGAAATGCTGGTCTAAATTGCTTTAACCCTAATCCCAAATGACTGGTCCAAAATCAAATATGTTGCAGAAAACAACTTTAAGTGAATGAAATGCAAAATTTGTCGGGTCTTTTGGAGTAGAAAACTTTGTGGGAAATGAAGTAATGCTTGTCACAAGCAATTTCTTCATGTCGCACAATGTTTTCCAAAGACTTTTCCATTAGAGGCGCCAAAAGGCGTCACTGTTTTGGAGTGGGATAATGGCCCCTTTTTCCATTTCCCGACTTAAATGTCTTTCACTTGCTTCAATTAAACTTTTGTAAATCATAATCGTGTATTTGAATATATCGTCGCTTTTCAACAAAAACCTCGTAACTGCAGCTTGTTTTAAGCTTCAGTTACGAGGTTTTTGTTGAAAAGCGATAGTATCAAGTCCTGATAGGCCAGCCTTTCCAAACGACGTTCCAGACTATCAATCTTGAGATCCCGGATTCGATCCTCGGCCGCGGTTAGCATCCCTTCAAACAATTGTCTCCCACCAATTATCGGATAACCAATGAAACATAAACGTATGTGAGCGAGCAGCTGGAGGCTCGGAACGGATGTTGTGGTGGTACTGGTGAGACGAACGACATGAATCCATGGTTAGCACGGTGTATAGTCACGTGACTCAGACTTTCCGATAATCTTCAATATCTTTTATAATACTTGACCAATTTGAATTCGGTTTGAAGCAGAGAAGGTGAGAAAATGCCAGGAATAAGCTGGACGTGTTAGATTTTTGAATAATCAACTGATAAAAAAGTTATCTAAGATAAACCAAAATTTTGGTTTATCTTCAATAACTTTTTTATCAGTTGAATTTTCAAAAAATCAACCACGTCCATCTAATGCGTGACGTCTGTCCACATTCTCTGCTTCAAACCGAATTCAAATCGGTCTAGTATTTACAAAATTATTGAAGATTTTCAGAAAATATTGTATCACGTGATTATCCACCGTGGTTAGGTGGCTGAAGCTCCCGTAATATGACCTTTACAGTTGAAAGTGGCGTTAACCCTTTCCCAAACAAGACCTGGTTTTGACGCCCCTAATAAGAATAGCTTGGGAAAACATTGAGACAAAAGAAGAAACTGCTGATAACCAGCAGTTTCTTCTTTTGTCTCAATATTTTCTTTGATATATTATGCTCAAATCCTTTCTTTTTCAACTTCTATCTTGACGTCCGCAGCAACTTTCAAATTGGACAGCCCCAAAATTTTGTCGTTTGGGAGAGGGTTAAACCCCACTCAATCAATCAACCTGTCCAAACGTTAAAATTTTATTGATTGGTAAAAAGTCTTGGCATCTTCAAAAATATACTCATGGACAAGGCTTGAGAAAAGATGATAATGTTCATAATCTGCAAACTTCTTTCTCCCTTAAAGTATTTAATTTCTATCTATGTTCAAAATTTCCATTTTTGTTTTGTCGTATGGTGAAGCTTTAAATTCGGACCGACCTAAAACTTTGTCATTTGGTGAAATAGGGAAAGTACGTTGGTTTTTGCCTTCTAAATCATATATTTTTTTAAACCATCACCAGATTGCAAACTTTTAGATTGATGTAATTTCAAAGATGTTGCAAACGACAATTGCGGGTGAATGAAATTCTTTATTCTTTGGTCTTTCTGGATAGAAAACATGAGAAATGAAGAAATTGCTTGTGACAAGCAATTTCTTCGTTTTCCACAATATTTTTTCATAGCCTTTATCTTGTGCGGAGTCAAAACGCGTCATCATGTGGAATGAGCTAAAGGTACTGTTAGTCCTCTGAAACAACTTTGAAATGGAAACATGACAAATCTTTGTCATTTAGGAAAGGGTAAATTAAACATTTGCCCAAACAAAGACCTGACCCCGGTTTCTCGAAAAAAAACTTAAGTATATACTCACGAGAACATGCTCAACTTCAAAGGCATACTCTCCAACGTTGAAGGGTATTCGATTGAAGTTCGTGTGGATTTCGTGCGATTTGAGCACGATGCTCAGTTTGAGCATGAGAACGTACTTAAGTATTTTCGAGAAACCGGAGCCTTGTTTTGACGTCCATGATAGAAAACGCTTCAGAAAATATCGAAGCAAACGAAGGAAATACTGATAATCAGCAATTTATCCTTTTGCCCCAATAATTTCTGTGTTATAGCATGCTGAAATTACATCTTTACGAACATCCATTTTGTCGTCTGCATGGGTTTCGAATTGGGTCGACCCAACATTTTGCCGTTTGGGAAAGGGTTAACCCGTTACCAAACGACAGCATTATAGAATGGTCCAAATTCATAGATGTTGCAGACGACAATTTCAAGCGAATGAAATGCAACATTTTTTGTCTTTCTGTGTAGAAAACATTATGGGAAATGAAGAAATTGCTTGTCAAAAGCAATTCCTTCGTTGTGGAACGTAAACAAGCGTCATTATTATAATGCAATGGGTTAAGGAACGTTTCAGAAGATCTAATTGTCCAATTAGAATAACCAAGACATGAGTCAATAGCCAAAATGATCCAAATACGAAGGTCTGTGGTTATGATAATGTATGAGCCGTCACACTGAAAGGGATCTTCTTGGATGTGCACACTGACTATTGTCGATACCTTTTCACGCTAAAGTAATTTTCTAGATCCAAAATGTTTATCCTATATTACTATATCGTCGGTGTTAATGCAAAACCTCGTAACTCCAGCTTTAACCGATCTGTATTTACGAGATTTGCATTCATACCGACCATATATTTTGTGCGATATGTAGTTGACGCCTGCCACTAAGTCCAGTCCATTTCTAAAAAGTTTCTGTTATGAATTTCCCAGTAGGTCCACGGCAATACACGTTCATTCCTTGAAAAGACTCTTTTTAAAAGTATATGTTCATGCTTTATCTACACATTTTCTTTATGTATAAAAAACAATGTTCTCGGTTATATCGCTAGTCGGTAAAAAAAGGGTACACAGTGACACCAGGGACCATATACAACCGGTCTGTAGATTTACTGCTGAATTTCCTCCCGCTGCAGCAGCAGTAACCGGAGCAGCAGAAGTAGTCGCAGCAGTAGTAGTTGCAGCAACAGTGGTCGTAGGAGCAACGGTTACACCGAAGAAAGCGAAAGTTGGTCCGACGGCTGAAATATAAACACATCATATCGTCATTTTTCAACAAAACCTTCGTAACTACAGCTTTTTTTAAAGCTGTAGTTACGAGGGTTTTGTTGAAAAGTAGCAATATAATCGGATACCTTTCGTGGCACACTTACAGTCGGGTCACGATATTGTGGCACTTGTCTACAAAATACACCATATAAACAACGCAATGTCGGCGTCAAGATTGCTGTAATTCGCCTGCGATTTTTTGCATCTTGCAAGTGTCTCATACCTGCAAAATTCGCAATATTCGAATCGATGCTTGCAAAATTTTATCGAAAATCATGCACGTTTTCTCCTTGTTCACATAATTATGCAGCCTAACATTTGTAAGCATGCACCAAATATCGTAGTCGGGCATTACACGATCTGAAAATTGGTGTGTGAGTCTTAAATTGAAAATTACAAATTATCATACCCGGTATACACCGGTTTAAAGAGGGTTCTAAGATTAACTTTTTTGTGAAAAAAAAATTGATAAGATATAGAAAGAAAAGAAAAAAAAAGAAAGAAAGAAAAAAGACAGAAAGAAAGAAAGAAAGAGACAGATAGGAAGAAGAAAAGAAATATTAGGCCTACTTATCAAAATCAGCAGGAAAACGAATCAGATAACAAGATTTGAATCCATTGCTGTCGTAAATTTCACAACTTGGGAGATTTTTTTCCAGATCCCGGCTTATTCTTGTGTAATATATCGAAAGTTTTGAGAGTTTGAATAATTAAAAAAAAACTAACTCAAAAGGTCTAATTGCCAAATTAGCGTAACAATAAACCAATGACCGTGTATATCGCCACTTGTCATCAAAAACCTCGTCAATGCAGCTTGTTTTAAGCTGCAGTTACGAGGATTTTTTTCATTGAAAAGTATCAATTGCGTTACTTTTTAAACAAATGTCACCGCTTTTTACCCGACCTATTTGACCTCTGTATTCAACCCATTACCAAAAGGTAAAATTTTAGGCTGGTCCAAATTCAAAGATGCTGCAGACGACAATTTCAAGTGAAGGAAATTAAATTTGTTTGGTCATTTCTGGTAGAAAACAAGAAATTTCTACATTTTCCACACCCTTTTCCCAAAACATTTGTCTCATTTTTACATTTCTGAAGATATCCATACAAACATGGACATAATTATCTGAATCAGATTGCATTTAGTCCGTCTGATGACCAAGGTAAAAAATAATTTCGCTGCACCCCCCGAGCTACCAAGGTTGTTATATACCATTTTAAAGCTTGAAATGTGCAGGATACGATGCACGATGTTGTCAAGTTGTAAACCTGTGCAGGTCCCGTGTAAACATACAAATGCGTGGGTGGGGTAAGATAACAAATAAGTTATTTGAAATACATTTGTCAAATAAAAATCGTCTTAAACCCAATCATATAGGAATGTACTCATTCGAATTCACAAAATTACTACCAAATAAACCAGAAGAGATATACAAAACACATTTCAATCGATTATACGCAGAAATAATGCTCTTATATCTCGTCAAATTGCATATGGTGGGTGGGGTTATTTATACACAGTAAAATACTTAGCCACACAAACAAAAAACCGCATTATTGCTCCATGAAACGTTTGTACAGCCATTTATAGTTTAAATACAACTTATTTGGATCTAAGTAAAACACTTTCACCCAATATCTTAACAGATATAGAACTAGAACTGTCGCAAAGCGGACGAATACCCCCACTAGGGCCTTGTCACTGAAAAAGTGCTATCGGTCAAAATGTTCTTGACTAAGAGCATGGAAACGGATTTTAAACAAAGTCCAACTGTGACCTTGACCTTTTACCTTGGTGACCCCAAAACAATAGGGCACCTCCATTGGTCATGGGCAACAACTGTGTAAAGTTTCATGATCCTAGGTCAAACGGTTCTCAAGTTAGAACACGGAAACGAAATTGTAAATTTTGACTACTCCCCCCCCCCTCATTAAAAACTTCAAAGTGGCATAACTCTGAAACTAATGCTTGGATCAAGATGAAAATTGCAGGTGCACAACTTCATATGATAGGAAACATCCTGATAAAATTAAAAAAAAATTGGTCAAAAACTGTGGGAGGAGAAGAGGACACAAGATTATGTCCACACCCCCCCCCCCCCTTAAAAACTTCAAAGTGGCATAACTCTGAAACTAATGACTGGATCAAGATGAAAATTGCAGGTGCACAACTTCATATAATAGGGAACATCCTGGTAAAATTTCAGAAAAATTGGTCAAAAACTGTGGGAGGAGAAGAGGACACAACATTGTGTCCACGGACGGACGGACAGACGGACGGACGGACGGACGGACGGACGGACGGACAGACGGACAGACGGACAGACGGACAACCTGATTCCAGTATACCCCCCATAACTTTGTTGTGGGGGGTATAAAAAACACAGTTCTATGCCGATCTTTAAAATGCCTCCTCTTTCCCTGTATCTCGCAATATAGTCCGTCAGATGATATTAAATAAGGGCGCTATTAAAGGAATTCTCTGCACCCCTTACTCATGATGTACCAATGTTGTTATATACCATTTTAAAGCTTGAAATATGCTGGATACGATGCACGATGTTGTCAAGTTGTAAACCTGTGAGGGTCCCGTGTAAACAAACACATATGTGGGTGGGGTAAGATAACAAATACATTACCTGAAATGCATTTGCCAAATACTTATTCTCTTAAACCCAACCTCTTAGGATTGTACTCATTCAAATTCATAAAATTATCATCAAATAAACCAGACGGGATATACAGAATACTTTTCAATTGATTATAAGCTTAGTAAATTCGTCAATTTGCATATGATGTGTGTGGTGTTTTATAAACAGTAATAGAGCCACACAAACAAATAATCACATTAATGTTCTGTCAAACGTTTGTACAACCATTTACATATTAACTACAACTTATTTAGATCTTAGTTAAATACCGCCACCCTATATCTTAACAGATATATACAAAACACAGTTTAAGACTGCACTTGACCCCCCACCCCTGTTACTTACAACACAGCCCGTTAGATAATATCACACAAGAGGACTATTGAAGGAGTTTCTACATCCCACCCCGATGTACCAATGCTGTTATATACCATTTTAAAGCTTGAAATATGCTGGATACAATACAATGCACGATGTTGTCAAGTTGTAAACCTATGCAGGTCCCGTGTAAACACACAAACATGTGGGTGGGGTAAGATAATAAATGAAATGCAATTGACAAATATAAACTGTTTTAAACCCACCCTTTTAGAAATGTTCTCACTCAAATGCATGGCATTATGATTGAAAAAAGTGGATTCAACTTTCTTCAAGATTCGACCTTTAGAATTTAGGAATTAACTAAGCTAATTCTAATGAATAAGAAAGTGATGTCAGGGCCCTGTGGTCTCGATACAATTTTTATTTGGGCCCTGTGCCAGTGGAATTCGGAAAAATAACGACTTTTTCAACCTCAATAGGGGAAACTATAACATGCATTAAAGCTACAAATTAGAATGTACGGTATGTAAGATACAATTGTAAATACTTTTGTTTAAGAAACTTTATAAAAACTGTTTGTAAATGAAGATATTGTCTTACCTTGGAGAAATACGGGTGCTCATAGGGACTGTTCACTCAAGAATTGGAATTATCAATCTCAATGTAATAACGATTAGAATGTGATCAGAAAAAATATTTTTCATTCTTTTTGTGGTGATCACACCGAATATGTGCTATCGGTGCACATAATCGCACAATGACAGCTTATAGTCGTGATGGCTGTAGTGATTATGATAATCATAGGCCTCAGCCACGTTATAGCTATTTAACTAATTGTAACATGATTTTAGAATTTGTTAATATTCGTAAATTGAGTGGTAAAATGAAATCTGAAACATCAGTTTTGCCAATTCAAACGAAGTCACTTCGAGACTTGCTGGTCCTTAATGGCACAAAATGAGAATACGTCTTGAACAATATGGATATTACAATGCTTGTATGATAAGAATTTACACGTTGTCGTTAAGGAGAAAACAATGTATTCATTAATTGAGTGGGGGATGTATTTGGGATTTATTTGTCCGATTCGGACCTAAACTTCCAGAAAAAATATATATAAAGTAGTTACCAAATTCGATGGAACAGATGAAATGTGATGATTATTAGTGTACAAAACTATGTTTTGAACGTATGGCTCAACGTCAAATTTATTACGAAAGCCATTGCGTTATAAAATGAACTTTACCATGTAATCATTATAATCTTTCTAAAATAAGTACACCTTTCACCATAAAATAAGGAATTATCAAAGTATATCTATATATACTGATCAATTCGCCTTCCAAACCTTTCAACTGAAACAACTTCTTTCACTATGATACTTGTTAAGGCTAGTTCTTATATTGTGAATCCTAATTTCGACGAGACATTATTATTAGCATCACTGGAAATCAATGTGAATGTCCATGGAAAGCTTAAAAAGAAGAATTTTATTATAAAGATCTTGCATCAAAATATAAGTGTTTGTAACAATTGTGTCGTTAAAGTATAGGACAAACTAGTTGTGGTACACAAGATTGATGAAGACAATTGTGAATGACCAAATTAAAAAGAGGAGCCAAACGTATATGTAATTGTTTCAGATGGATAAATGGAGAAAACGACTTAACATACTTAATTGAAATAGACATAGAATAACATACATAATTTTGGAAATGAAGATATATAAAGACAAACTATAAAAAACCAATGAAATTAAAATCTATGCACAATGCTCAAGCCATGCTTAATTTTGTGACAAATCAGAAACCTAGCGTTTTCAAGTTTTGTCAAGTTGTGCATTTTGTCGTGTTGAAATCCCGTTCTTCAGAATTCCAAATCAAATAAGTTTTGATATACATTTTACATTATATCATATAAATTAATGACAAGAGAGACCACGACGGTGGTGTATGCTTACATGGAGTTACAATATAATAAAACACCCCTTACTCGTATATGCCCTATGTCGTATGATCAACATCGTCTTGCCAACTTTGTTATAGATATGTCAAAACCATCATCGAAGACCTGGGTAACTCACACCATTTTGTCCCCTGTCAAGAAATAGCTGCTAATCTTATGTATTAAAAGACGAAAAAGCATGCGAAACGTTACACCGATCCGTACAATCAGATAAGCGCTCTCTTTAAATGACCGTTCTGGTGGAATCTTCCACAGAGAATCAATGAAATGACAGCATTCGGTCAGCTGTAATACCTATTGAATTTTAAGATTTTGTAACAGAGATTAAACACATTGTAGCATGTGCAGGTCTCCGAGGTTTGGTTAAAATATAAAATATAGATGTAAACATAGACAAAAAAGCATTTTAGCAATTATTCGAGGACAGTAAACTCTTGATACAATGGTCTGATTAATTCAGAAGTATAATTTTAAGTTAAATTGCAACATCTTCGATAAGGGCATAAATGTAGAATCCCCATTTGATCAAAATAGCTGAATTATGCCCTTCATTTTTTGTATATTTATAAAAATAGATAAAGATCAACATATAGATGTACATAATAATTTGAGTAAGTGGAAACATGAACTTAACAAAACGATTCTCCAAAAGGGATTTTTGCTAAGCCCCTGAATGTATTTTACTCCCAAAGGGTCATTCAGAAATTAGTTACGTCCCCTTATTAACCATCAACGGGGCTGTTTAAGTAATTTCAAGTTTACAAATACATCTTTGTGTGAATCTTTACTCTCCTCAAAATTATTTGTATTCATTTTCCAGATCAATTCAGAATCAAAATGTATGTTCTATTTATTTATTCCATGTGTATATCTACTCTTGGCCGCCATCATGGACGCTATCATATTATTAGTGTGTTGGCCAATGATATCACAATGAAATCTTGTGGGTTAACCAATCAATATATCTTTTATATCAAAGAATGATAAAGTATTTTCATCGGATGCTCTTTCAAGGATTGGTGGTCCATAAAAAATGATTTTTGTTATCTGACTATGGATGGTTAAAGTAGAGATTATTGTAAGCTACAGGGAAAGAGGGGGCTTTTGAGAGCAGCATAGATTATGTCTTGTTTATATCTGTTAAATTGGGCAACAATGTTGTACAAAGGTCAAATAAGTTGTATCTAAACTATAAACGCCTGTACAAACGGTTGTACAAACGTTTTAAGAAACATAAAATACGAGTATTTGTTTGTGTGGCTACGTTTTTACTGTGTAAAACAATACTCTAGCAACCATTATGCAAATTAACTAACTACCCGGAATTATTTCTGTGTATAATCTATTTAAATGTGTTTTGTATATCGCTTCTGGTCATTTCAATCACAATGACATGCATTTGAGTAAGAGCATTTTTAAAAGGGTGGGTTTAAGACGATTTATATTTGACAATTGCATTGCATTTTTTTTATCTTACCCCACCCACATGTTTGTGTGTTTACACGGGACCTGCACAGGTTTACAACTTGACAACATCGTACATCGTATCCAGAATATTTCAAGCTTTAAAATGGTATATAACAACATTGGTACATCGGGGTCAGATGTAGCAACTCCTTCAATAACCCCCTTGTGTGATATCATCTAATGGGCTATGCTGTACGATATAGGAGGTGGGGGCATTTCAAAGTGTAGTCTAGAACTGTGTCTTATATATATTTGTTAAGACATAGAGTAATTGTGTTTTACTAAGATCCAAATAAGTTGTATAAAAGCTGTAAACTGCTGTACAGACGTTTCACAGAACAATAATGCGATTATTTGTTTGTGTGGTATATAGTATATTACTGTTAATAAAACGCCCCATCCACCATATGCAAATTGACGAGATATCTGAGTATTATTTCTGCGAATAATTGATTGAAATGTGTTTTATATATCTCTTCTGGTTTATTTGAGAGTAATTTGATGAATTCGAATGAGTACATTCCTACGTGATTGGCTTTAAGACGATTTCTAGTTGATCATTGTATTTCAAATAACTTATTTGTTATCTTACCCCACCCACATATTTGTGTGCTTATACGGGACCCGCACAGCTTTACAACTTTACAACATCGTGCATCGTATCCGGCACATTTTAAGCTTTAAAATGGTATATAACAACATTGGTACATCGGGGCCTAAAGGTTAAACGATCTCCTTAAAAAGTCCGCTTATTTGAAATAATTAGACGGACTATGTTGTAAGATACAGGGATGAAGGGACATTTTCAAGAGCAGCATAGAACTGTGTCTTGGTTATATCTGTTCATATATTGGGTAGAGATGTTTTACTAAGATCTTAATAAGTTGTTTTCAATCTAAAAACGGTTGTGCAAACGTTTCATGGAACAATAATGTGATTATTTGTTTCTGTGGCTAAGTATTTTACTGTGTATAAATTACCCCACCCACCATATGCAAATTGACGAGACATATGAACATTATTTCTGCGTATAATTGATTGAAATGTGTTTTGTACATCTCTTCTGGTTTATTTGATTGTGATTTTATGAATTCAAAAGATTCCGTTCCTAAGTGAATGGGTTAAAAACGATTTCTATTTGACAAATGTATTTCAAATAATTTATGTGTTGTTTTACCCCACCCATATATTTGTGTGTTTACACGGGATCTGCACAGGTTTACAACTTGACAACATTGTGCATCGTATCCAGCATATTTCAAGCTTTAAAATGGTATATAACAACCTTGGTACCTCGGGGGGTGCAGCGAACTCCTTAAATAGTCCCCTTATTTGATTTCATCAGACGGACTAATTGTTAACAAAAATAGGGCCTACTGCGCCCGTGAATGTTGTCAAATTAATTAACTTTTTTCTTTTCTTTTTTTAACATACAATGTACATGAATAATTTGGAATCCAGATAAAAATGACATCAGCACACCGTGACTATGCATAGGTAAGTAAGTTAACATTACATCGCTACTTTTCACCAAAAACCTCGTAATTGCAGCTTATTTTAAGCTGCAGTTACGAGGTTTTTGATGAAATCAGCGACAAAGACATTGATTTTTTACGTCTTTATTTCCAAATAATTATGAAAATCCTTTAAAACTTTTCCAACCCACGAACTTTTACACTGTACGGAAACTTTGTACGCTAAAATTGTTGGGTGCATCCAATTCATATCTAAAATGGCGGAAGATATTTTTTATAAGGAAGGTGACAATTATTACTGGTCAGACACTAGATCTATAATTTTATAAATAAAATGCATTTTCATACAAAGAGTTTGGTATTTTCGTGAAGACATCTTCAGACGTTACTTTGAACGTATTTAGTTTACATCGACTGGGAAGCAAGTTTTTACAACTTATTTTAATCCTCTCGATTCTGCTTACTGTAAATACACCAGTACTCGCGCCGAATTTGTGGGCCAATAAGAAACCAGGAACAACCTCCGCTACCGGGACCGAACTCGAAACCTCTTGATCGTGAGGCCGATGCTCTACCTCTCGACTACGGACACCACCGTACTCAATGAGTATAACCCTTCTACCGGGTATTACCGTTTATCTGTAATGTTAGGCTGAACATAGTGTTTATAAATGTGATGCTGACTCGTCCATTGAAAATCGAAGCGGTTAATAAGAAAGGGTTAAACTTACAATCATTATGACTTGCATTTATTCCGATAGGCTTTCGCATAAGTCTCTGATTAGTTGTCTTATCAGAATCCATAATAATCGTGGTGGATAATGACGTGTGGGCCTACAGCAAATTCAGAAAATGTTCAATAATTTTGTTATTAATACGGGACCGATTTGGATCCTCCTTTACCAAGATCTAGAGTGATTTCCCTTGATAGTTATCTCCCTTGTAATTTTGGGTTGTTCCGCTTCCGGTTGGGGCTACAGATAAGATGGGTAAAGGCATTTCAAAATGCAAAATATCATCAAACCCTGAGCTGTGGGTATTCAATGAATCATCCTGTCAAAACGGTTTGAAGCAGAGAAGATAGACAGACGTCACGCATTTGATGCACGTGGTGGATTTTTAAAAACTCAGCTGATTAAAAAGTTATTGAAGATTAACCAAAATTTTGGTTGATCCTCAACAACTTTTTTATCAGTTGATTTTCAAAAATCCATCACGTCCAGCTTATAAATTCCTAGTAGGCCTATTTTTAAACCTTCTCAGATTTAAACCGAATTCGAATTGGTCAAGTATTAACAAAGATATTGATGATTTTCTGAAATTCTGAGTCACGTGATTAACCACCTTGGAACCTTATGTCTTGATTTTCTGAAGAAACCATGGGTTTCGGTTAAGGGTGAGTTAGAATCGGGGATAGCCCTCGCAAAGGCGCGTACGGTGCACTTTGTCTCGTCAAAATCCATATCTAGTAGGCTATAAGCTGAGAAACTAAACAAAATTACCTTGAAGCGGACAATATTTCGGCGTCAACTGTCACAAACTGAGTCAATACTGTCTGATAAAACTAGAACTGTCGCAAAGCGGACAAACATCCCAACTAGCGCCTTGTCACTAAAAGTACTATAGGTCAAATGATACTTCATTTGGAGCAGTGAGGCCGATTTTATCCCAACCGTGATCTTGACCTTTGACCTACGTGACCCAATTAGGCCTACAATAGGGCACATCATTAGGCCAAGGGCAACAACAATAGGGCGCCTCCTTGGGTCAAGGGCAACATCTGCGTAAAGTTTTCATGGGTTGCAACTAGGGTTCAAAAAATAGATTTTCTTTAAATTCTGTGAATTGATAGGGTTACATAATATCGTTAATTTGTATGTAAAAATTATGATACGGGGTTATTTTTGGAGATAATGGCTAACAAAGTGGGTGGGGTAAATTGACATGAGAAGCAAATTTTTACTTTGAAGTTAAATTACTTTTTTCTGTATAGCTCAGAAAAAGTGATTTAACAAATTAACTTCCAAATAAAAATTTGCTTCTCATGTCAATTTATCCACCCAATTTGTTTAGCCATTATCTCCAAAAAATAAGCCCCCATCAGAATTTTACACATACAAATTAAAGATATCATGTTACTTGTATGCTAACCCTATCAATTCACAGAATTCAAAGAAAATGTATATTTTTTAACCCTTGTTGCATCCCACCCTTTGTCAAACGGTTCTCGAATTAAGAGCAGTAGGCTACGGAAGTGAATAAGTTTACGGACAGACAGACAGATGAACGGATGGACGGACAGACAGAAATGGTGAACCAATCTTATCAGGGCTAGATTTTCCATGAAAAAATGACTTTGGCTTTTGAAACCACTAGCAAAAAAGCAAATTCTCTCGCAATCTGGTTTTGTATATTATAAAGGATTTCATTTTGAAAAATAAAAAATACTGCATAATTTAAAGTACAAAACATAGTATAATGAATTAGTCAATAGTCTACATGGAAGTTGTTTTGTAAGATTTTTTCAGACTGCATTGATAAACTCAGTAGTGGGTGGGGAATGTTTTCCCACTCGCCAAAAAATCTAGTGTCAGATAGAATCACAAGCAATTTTTAATTTTAACTAGTAAATTGCCAGTAGGCCTATGCTAGTGGAAATTCGATCCCTGCCAATATACCCCTCGTATAATTACTTCTAAGATAAATTGGCTTACAGAACCTATGTTTGGCACCCCTGGGCCACCATACAACTCAATTTGAAATAGCGCGAAGATGACGTCACCGGTGTCACCGGACCAAACTGGTCAGATCGAGAAATCAGCTGTTAGTGAGGAGAGTTCATGAAAAATGTGCCACTATATAACAGAGATTAGTTACTATAACTGTACTTGACAGGTAGGATATAATGTCAACATTTGTGTAAGTGTCTGGGTCATAAAAACAAGACTTCATTGACGGCGATAACGGTTTTGACTATTTGAAAACTGGTCGTTTTTCCAATGTCGTTGCCCTTTTGTACTTTGATCTTGATCTTTGACACTGACAGATCGTGTTTTTTAGTGAAAATACTCATTATAAACATAGATTCTTACACGTAGAATGGTATGCAGTTGATGTCGCATTATAAGATTGACGGATAGATATGACATTATCTATTTTTGGGTCTAGTTTAGGGTTATTAAATCTCGTTGATATTCGTACCCAAATTCATTCTACCACAGACATGGCGAAGAACAACAAATCTTAGTCAGACATTCGGTCTGACAGTAATGAGTTACCTGTCAGACCGAATAAAATTTTGTCAGTCCAAACTATCATTGTCTAGCTTACAGGTCAAAAACAAGGCCAGACAGTGGGACTGACATTAGCAAAAAAATTATCAGACCGAGGGAAATTTCATCGGACATGTCTGCCGGTCCGACGGTCTTCGCCATGACTGCTACCATCTATGGGTGGATTATCATAAAACCAAATCTTGATGAACAGCTTTAGGCTTGGTAAGGGCTTGTTAGGGATATCCTGAGGAATATTCCATTCAATCAATCGTTTTTACCCCTAAGAGGTTTTACAATCCTGAACATGTAAGTCAGAGTAAAAGCAATGAGAACAGATTTGTTTTGTGATGATTAATCACATATCAAAATTGAGAAACAAAAAGAAAGTAGATATTTTCAAGTTATAGCTTTCTTCATATTTTATTTGGCTCTCATTTTACTGTGAGTGTTTTTCCAGAGCATGATGTAATAATTAATCAGAGAGCTCTACAGATAAGTGGGATGAAAGCTTTTCAAAATGCAAGCCAACACTTCATATTTTTCATCAAACTCTATGTTGTGGGTATTCATCAGAATTGTCTCATCGCGATGATTCCAATGAGTACTCACAACAATGAATTCAGGTTTAAAATTCAATATTTCCTTCACCAACGATTCAAATGAGTAGCCTACCGGCAACATATGGTTTGGATTTCAAATAACAAATTTAGAATGGCATCACTCCCTCTTATGATATCTGTTGCTCTTGTTCGGATTTGAAATAAAATCACAATGCCTTTACCCCCTCTTATCTGTTGCTATATTTTTACTTTCAGGGTATAACAGGAAAGCAGTAGTTTACTAGTTCACTGCTAAAACATAAAACAAAGTGATCACAGACAAAATCAGTACATCAGAAAGACAAAGTGAGAAGTTTAACACAACAATGAGTCCGGCACAGTTTCTAACGCAGGCCGACTCGCCTGACACAGAGAGACTCGTAAACAACCAATCAGTGTGCAGCTTTGTGTCGGACACAAACGAAGTCACCGTCACTCATTCCATCAATGACCGACGATACTCCAAAATGTGTATCAAACAGAAAAGTGACAATACTCGGGATATTGTTATAACAAACAGCGAAAACATGAACACGCCGCCCGATCTCTCGTCCAATATTCTAGGATCGCGTGGTGAAATTCGACGCCAATACTCAAAGTGTGCTAAGTTTGGTGTGGCGTTTGTATTGTTTATGTTGTTTTTGATGTTAACGGTTATGATTATAGCTTTATTGACGAATCGTAATGGTGCTATAGAAGAAACTGATGCCGGTTCCGATCCAATCCTTGCTAACAGATCTTTCGTAACAGAGAATTCCACAGAGGCTGCCTTTCCTACACATATACCATGAACAGAGCTACAGATAAGAAGGGATGATAAAATTTTTGACATGCAATATTTCATTTGTTTAAAAAACCCTATGTTGTGGGTACCAGTGACTGGGAAAGGCCTGCGCCATGCGCCATAGTCACATTGAAATTCCAAATGTCACATTGTTTTAGCTAATGAGTGGGCCCTTGTCCCATTGAATTTTGCTTTATATGAGAATGGAGCAATTTTACCCTATAATTGTCACATCAATTTTCATAATGTCACATTGATTTTGTAAGTCGAAGCGACATTGTCCCATTGAAGAAATGTCTTTCCCAATCACTGGGGTACTCATTTGAATCGTCTCCTTGAGACGATTCAAATGAGTACCCACAACATAGGGTGTTATGTTTGTCCTTACATATAGTATGTTTGATAAATATATAACTCTAAGTCTGGTTAACATTCACACAAACATTTATTCAGGATAGCATTAATACAATGTAGAGCTTATCAGAACGACTATCTATTGAAGAATGAATCTAGTACAGGTACATGCAGTATATATGTATTGTATAGGTTTAACTACTGATAAGCCAATACACAACATTTCCCTTCTTTTGAAAACAATAGAAATTCATAAGATTTCATATTGACTATTGTACTCATAATACACTAGTAATACTATTGTAGTAAAAGCAGAATAATCATCTTATTACACCTTTAACTTCAGACTCAAGGTCAAGTAATTGGCATACCAGTGGGTGGCTAAGATTGTAAATCAGGTCAATCAGGGAGTAACTGTAATCTAATTAATATCAGCTTAACAGCAGGGATAGTCCAATTCGTTATCTAATTTCCTTGGCTCAAAGTCTACTAATGTTCCATGTCTAATTTGAAAGTAGGTTTGGCTGGATCACTGTCTGTTAATTGTTTTCTAATTTGGTCAGAACATCTGAAAGTTCCTGTTTGTAACGGAAACAATTTTACATGGTTTCTTGTTCAAAAGCTTTCTGAAATTTGCTTACATTTATACAAATTGATACATTCCTAAACTACAAATTTACAAAGACTAGAAACACCTTGTTAAATCCAAGCTTTTGAATCACTGTAATCCTTTCAATGAATAAACACTTTACACACTTGATATCACCTTTTAAGATATTGATTTTATAATTTTGATTTTCGAACTTTTACATTTATATCCAAAATGAGAACTTGGAATTGAAATACACTGACTTAAATCCACTTTCAACACTGATGTGAATATTTATCTGGTGGTTTCACAGTTCTTCCTGATCTGGTTACATATGGTTGTGGTGATTGCTGATCTTCCTTTTGTTGTTCGTCCGTCTGTCCAGATGAGATGTTTGGCGATATGTTTTCGTCTGGGATTTCAATTTCGCTGTAGAATTTTGGATCTGGTTCTGATTTTGTAGGTCTAATGTGTCTACGATTTCTCCGGTATTGTTTTCCCTCAGGTGATTTGACAATATATGATTTTGGTGATTTGTGTTGTTTATCAATTTGTCCATACTCCCAGCTATTGTTATGCCTAAACATGACACTTTCTCCCTCTTTCAACGATTTTAGGTCATTTCTCGCACTTTTGTCATAGTTGATTTTTGACTTTGATTGATTTGTTTTCAGTTTCTCAGCAATTTCAGCGTTGTTTTGACTTTTCAACAAACTTTTAGCAATGGGTAATTTAGTGTTTAGTCTACGACCCATTAACATTTGAGCAGGTGAGAGTCCTATATTTTCAATCGGTGTGTTGCGATAGTCCAGAATAGAAAGATAAGGATCAGATGACTTTTTTATCAGATTTTTTACAGTCCGAACAGTCCTTTCCACTTGACCATTGCTCTGAGCGTAATGTGGACTTGATGTTGTATGTTTGAATCCATAATTCTTCACAAACTTTTTGAATTCAGCACTGCAGAATTGTTGCGCGTTAGCCGACACAATTTCTTCGGGTATTCCATACTTTGAGATGTGAGATTTCAAATGTGCAATTACGTTTTTGCTTGTCATGTTGTCCAATTTGGAAATTTCAGGCCATTTTGAAAAATAGTCCACAGATACCAGATATTGTTTCCCTTTGATTTCGAAAATATCCACAGCTATTTTACAATATGGTCTATCTGGCAGTTCAATCTGTGTCATTGGTTCCTTCGGATTCATGGATTGGTGTTTAGCGCATATAGCACATTTGGCTATTTTGTCTTCGATAGCTCCATTCATGCCTGGCCAATACATGCAATCTCCGGCTCGAGCCTTACACTTTACGATTCCTAAGTGCGATTCATGTATGTATTCCAGCATTTCATTCCTCATGCTTTTTGGTATGATGATTTTGTCCCCTTTGAATAGCATGTTTTCTATTATCGACATTTCATCTTTGTAATTCCAGTACAATTTTGCTTCATCAGGCACTTTACTTCTGCTTTCAGGCCATCCATTTTTAACCATTTCTCTCAGAATTTGCATTTCATTATCGGATTGGGTGGCATTTTCTAGCTTTTTACACAGTTCCGGAGACATTGAAACATATTCCTCAATTCCCGCAATATTATACTCCTCGTTTAAGAGCTTTTCTGTGTGTTCTGTACTGAACTTTCGTGATGATGTCTCTTTGGCCATACTGTTTATCCTATCAATTGGCTCTGTTTCTTTGACAATTATATCCTTTGTTTCCACCGGATCTAGCTTCTTTTTCTTCACAGCTGATCTTGACCTCTTGGGTATTTTCTTCGGCGGATGTATTATTGGCTGTACACTCTCAACAGCGTGTATTTCGTGTTTCCCCGGTAAGCACCCTGTGCTGCAATTTTCCATTATTTCGTCATTTTCCTCGACTTTTGGTTGAGCAGGAAACATCTTCTCTATCAGCCCAATCTTTGTACAATCATTTGAACCAATAATCGTCATTACCTTTTGTCGTATCACTTGGAACTTGATGGTTGCCAGTTTACCGTTGATCATGCACTTCAAATTTATTGACCCCATTGGTTTCATCGAGTGCCCACTGAACGATCTTAGCACACTTTTCGTTTCATCAAGTTCTGGTTTTATTTTCAATTTACGTAATGTCTTGACACTTATAACATTACATCTAGCTCCAGTATCTGCGAGCATTGGTATTTCTCTGTTGTTTATTTCACCAGTGACAATCCAGTCCTTGTCCACTGAGTTCACCATGTCGTAAAGTAATCCCATGTAGTCATTGTCACTGTCACTTTCACTTGATTCAGTGTCCACTGGATTCACTTTTCTCGACCTTCTCTTCTTTTTGCTCTTGTTTTGAATTTCTTTCAAACACATCTTGGCAAAGTGATTTTTCTTTCCACAATGGTGACACTTTTCTCCATATGCCGGACAATTTCTTGGTTCGTGCCTATTTCCACATTTCCGACATTTTGAAATTTTATCCGTAGTTTGTGCTCTTCTTACAGCGTTGAGAGAAACATCTTGTAGAGCTCCCGTCATGCCTTTCATCTGTAGATCCGATGACTCTGCAGCGCGACAAATGTGTAAGGCTTTTTCTAGATTCAGATCGCTTTCCCTCAATAATCGACTTCTCACACTGTCATTTTTAACTCCACAGACAATGCGATCACGGATTAACGAGTCTTTTAGAGTCCCAAACTCACACAAACTTGATAGAATTTTGAGTTCTGTGACGTATGTATCTATCGACTCGGATTCTTCTTGACATCGTTTGTTAAACACATGTCTTTCATAGGCGACGTTTTTCCTCGGGTTGCAGTATTTCTCAAATTTCTGCAGGATTTTGTCCACCTTTTTGTTGTCGTCTGCTGTATCTCCCTCTTCATTCCATGAAAAAGTGTTGAAGATCTCCAGAGCTTCTGATCCAATGATATGTAACAGAGTTGAAGATTTGATTTCTTCTTCTTTTTCTACCAAGCCAGTTGCTGTCATGTACAATTCAAACTGCTGTTTAAATTTCCTGAAATTCTCTTTCAAATTTCCAACTAGCAACAGTTCCTTTGGTGGATGAAGATTTTTCGCCATTTTAGTATTTATCCTTTTCTCACTATAGTCCAGATTTTACTTCTGACACCATGTTATGTTTGTCCTTACATATAGTATGTTTGATAAATATATAACTCTAAGTCTGGTTAACATTCACACAAACATTTATTCAGGATAGCATTAATACAATGTAGAGCTTATCAGAACGACTATCTATTGAAGAATGAATCTAGTACAGGTACATGCAGTATATATGTATTGTATAGGTTTAACTACTGATAAGCCAATACACAACATAGGGTTTGGATTTGAAATAACAAATATAGAATGTCTTCACCCCCTCTTATTTGTTGCTCTGTCTTAAAGATTTAGATATTTATATGCCCAAAACCATTTCTGCAGCAGAATGTTTTAGACTGTTCTGAATAGAATCATGTAAAGTAGAAAGTAGTGAATATGTGACTCAGGGAAATTTGAAACAGAAAGCTGAGAAAACTTGATAGATTACAGCATTTTTTCTCAGCTTAGGAATGGGTCCGAAACCACCCAAATTGTGCTGTTTTCTGAAGAAAAAAAAATATGGGAGAAAATATTTTTTCTAAATGAAGAACGAATTTTATAAGTCCTCTGTATAATTTAGTACAGCTAAACTGAATAGGATAGGAATTATTCTTTGATATACTTTTAGCTCAACTTTTGAAATGGTTTGAGTAAATTTTCACAGAAAATATTTAGGCTAAAACAGAAATGTTGATTATCAGCATTTCCTTCAATGATGTTTTCCACAACCTTTTCCTAATAACTTCATCAAATGGTGTCATATTTCGGGAAAGGGTAAAGAAACTGCTTGTGTGAGAGCTACACGAAGCTTGGTATACAGACTTATTAGAACTATCACATACTTTATCTTATGCCTCCTATTTTTTTGTACCCTACATCAATGGATTGGGAGCAGACATTTTTTTGCCTTGCTTGTTTGTCAGAAAAAAATGGGAAATTGTAAATTTCAGTCCTTTCATTATAATATATTCCATACATGTATCATTAGGTACCAAACACTTTGTGAAACTTTGGGCTGCTTTATGCGCCATCTCTTGCAATGGAAATTGATGAGGGTGTGACTGTCCCTCGTCAATTTCCGGTGCCACAGAAGATGCTTTTGGCGTCATACTTTTCCGAAGCATTTTCATCTGAGGCAAGGCTTGTTTTGGAAAGGGTTAATTTCTTGTTTTGAATAAATCCACAGTTATGTTCAAAGTCATTATCAGTCTCATTGGTCAGGGGTGTGGAATTCACATGCCCGACTTGCCCGACACGGGTTTTGTGGTGGACGGGCAAGGGCTTTTTTCAAGTGAGCTTGTCCACGGGCAAGTGCATATCAAGACGATCAAAATGTGATAAAAAACGAAATTTTAATAAATATGTGCAAGCAGATTTTTGTCTTAAAATTGAAAGAAGGGTATTGGCATGAGCAATTTCTGCAAAATATATGATAAAAGGTAAACATGTGTATGAATTGTGTTCATTAAGTTTTATATGTTAACTGAAAATAGAGTTAAAATAAAGTTTAAATATTATTTTCCTGTGTAGATGTGTTTTTTTCTGGACAAATAAACTTTGCCTTCGGACAAGAAAAAATTTGAGTTCAACTTGTCCGAGGACAAGTGGAAAAATTCCATATTTCCACACCCCTGTTGTTAATATAGAATTGTCATTTTGGGTATAAAGTTGTATTTGAGAACAAAAGTATTGTATATGTTTATATTGTATTGTTTACTTTACTGTACAGTAATTATTTTGTTAAGTATTTGTTATAGACTTGATGTTGTTAGTTATGTTGTTGTCTATATGAAGGTAGAATACCCGTAATGTGGCCATTTTGAGATTCATAAAACATCTGATTTTTTCAAGCGGCGTCGTTATGTTTCCAAACTTATTTGGGCATGGTCGTAAATGTTTGGCGGTGGAAAGTTTCACCGCCTAATGTTTTCGATGTTGCCCAAATAATTCCGATGTTGTGTGAATCTCTTTAGGGGTGGACTACCTTAATCATGCCTGTACTAGGATCTGATATGATTGCTCAGCAAGGGTATTAACCCATTACAAAACAGCAACATTTTAAGCTTATCCAAATTCAAAGATGTTGCAGACGACAATTTCAAGTGAATGGAATTTTAAGGTTTTTGGTATTTCTAGGTAGAAAATATTGTGGGAAATGAAGAAATTGCTTGTGACAAGCAATTTCTTCATTTTCCACAACATTTTCTAAAGCTATTTCTACGAGGGGCGTTAAAAGGCGTCATTGTGTGGGAAAGGGTTAATCCTTGCTCCGAGTTGCTATGCCTATATGCTGTCCAAAGTTTGATCAATGTCATTCAGGCATAATTCAGGCCATAATTACATTGATCTTCTTTAGCCATAGCACACAACTATATGATTTAATCTGTTACCGCATAATGACCCCTTTTGACGTACCACAATATAAAGGCTTTGGAAACCATTTTAGAAAATGAAGAAATTGCTTTTGACAAGCAATTTCTTTATTTTCCAAAATGTTTTCTAGCTAGAAGAGTGTAAAAATGTAAATGCATTTCACATGAAATTGTCGTGTGCAATAGCTTTTACCTTGGACCAGTTTAAAATTTTACCACCTGGTAATGGCTTAAGAAGAGACGTAAGATGAGCCACTGACTGCTTTGTTCATGAAGAGTATACAATATGGGCGAATAGATGTTACTTTATTTCACAAAATGTGTTCAAATGTTAAATTTTGTCTGAACTCTGTAATTTTAGAAATCACAAGAACAAATATTTTTATGCTTTAAGTGCTATTTTAGGTAAATGTGATACACTGTAATAGGGACCAATTGTTGAATTCATTTCACCCGTTCCTAAACAAGACATGATTTGGGCATGCCTACTTGTGAAAGCTTTGGAAAATATTGATGCAAAAAAAAGGAAATGTTGTCAACCCACATTTTACCCTTTTGCTTCAATATTTTCTGTGCTGTATTGTACACAAAATCTACCTGTATCAACTTCCATTTTGTTGTGGGAAGCAGCTTTCAAAATTGAACAGTCTAAATTTTTCCCATTTGGGAAGGGGTTAAAGAGCTATGCCTGATTACATCAGAGCAGCAGGACAGAGGAGAGGGGGTAAAGACATTCTTCATTTGTTAGTTTAAATCTAAACCCTATGTTGTGACGCTTCCAATGAGTACCCACAACATAGGGTTTGAGGAATCATTAATGATATATTTCACTTTAAGAACCAAACACCCCTTCTTATCTGTAGCCCTGATTTAGCTTGTCTGTGTGTAAGAAAATAGCCATGTTATGTCATAAACCAATTTACTGCTCTCCTATTGAACTGTATGTAATCGAGTTGAGATCTGGAAAAAAGGTCTGAGAATACTATGTTTCAGATCAGTCTGTGCGTTAGTTAATGCAGACTGATCAAGACCAATAAAACTGTGATGCTACAGGTTACAAACAAGCTATTTTAAAAAGAACAACATGGATCTTGATCAGACTGTGTGTAAACAAAGGCTGATCTAGATCCATGTTTATCTCAAATGCTAGAAAGGGTAAATTGCTTGTTAAACGAACAAGAAAAATCTTACATTCTAATATTACTTACATTGTTATTATTTTTATAGATATCTGTATTTCTGTTATTTTGAAAATCCACATTCAAGTCGTTTTATCCACATGGGGAAATCCTTAGTTTCGATTTTGTAGTGTTGAATCTCACTTTTAACCCTTTCCCAAACGACAAAATTATAGGGTGATCCCCTTCAAAAGCTGTAAGAAATGACAAAAAAGATTTAATTAAAGATAGAATTTGTGTAAAAATATGGCAAAGAAAATATTGAGACAATAGGAGAAACTGCTGGTTATCAGCAGTTTCTTCTTTTGTTTCAATGTTTTCCCAAGCCTTTTCTATTAGGGACGTCAAAACCAGGTCTTGTTTGGGAAAGGGTTAAGTAAGGTAGAAATTGGTCCACCGCTTTCATCTTGGCATAATGGTCCAGTTTCTTAAGATCGTCATTGAATTGAATTGGAATTTTGGCGTCAAATAGCCCTGACTATTAGTGTTAGTTTGGATCTAATAGCAAGGCGATAGTACCAAGCGAATTCAACCAAAGCCTATCACTTTTTGAAATGTAATCCATTACCAGACAGCAAAAAATTGGAATGATCCAAATTGAAATAAGTTTCATAAGTCATTTTCAAGTTGAGGAAAGTTTGTGATAACACAATTTTAAAACTTTATTGGTAAAAAACATTGTGGGAAATGAAGAAATTGCTTGTCACAAGCAATTTCTTCATTTTTAGCGAGCCGGGACTTTATGTCCGGGGAGCTAATGTCACAGCCCTAGTGTCGGCGTTGGCGTCGCGTCCCGTCTTCACTTGAAAAACTTTAATCTGGTCTATATCTCAGGCACTATTAGAGATACAGCGTTGATATTTCATACATAGATACATCTCGACAAGACCTTTCATTTGGGACCATGACCTTTGACCTTGTGACCTTGGAGTTGACCTACTTTTGATAAACTTTAACCTGGCCTATATCTCGGGCACTATTAGAGATACAGCCTTGATATTTCATACATAGATACATCTCTACAAGACCTTTTATTTGTGACCATTACCCTTGACCTTGTGACCTTGACCTTGGAGTTTGACCTACTTTAAAAAAAATTGCTGTTTTTGTGACAAGCTCCCGTATAGGCGAGCTACGTTGTCCGCGGACAACTCTTGTCTATGATGTTTTCTCAAATTTCTTAGCTCAGGGCGTCAAAAAATGTTATTGTGCAGGAATGGGTAAACAAAAATAATAATATATAGACACAATTTGTTCATTTTATACAAGTGCAAATATTGTTCTGCAATTAAATTATTGTTTATTTCTTCATATTCACAATTTTAGTTATTTGTTGTCAGTTATTTTGATGACTATTTTTGCTGAAATAAACATGTTTAACCTCTAGCATAATTTGTCTCACTTTTTGAGCCGCAGCCATGACACAGTTGGTAGCGCATCTGCCTCTCATTCGAGGGGTCCCGGGTTCGATACACGGCCGCGGCAAATACCCTTACTGACAAAAATGTCAGCCATCAATGGTTTCATATCGTGAACCTATGTGGGGGAGCAGCTTGAGGCTCGGTAAGGGTGTTGTGGTAGTACTGGTATGAGAAATGACAGGAATCCATGGTTAGGCACTCCAGCCGGCGCGATATAACCTTAGTATTTGAAAACGGCGTAAAACCCCAATAAACCAAACCTTTCACTTTTTGAACGCTGCTGTAGGTTGTCATATATTTGCACAAGATTGTCGATTTATCTGTATGTCCAAAATCTCCACCTTTATTTAACCCTTTCCCAAACAAAACCTGCTTTTGCCGTCCTCAAGACAAAAGGCTTTGGAAAATATTGATGCAAAAGAAGAAACTGCTGATACCCAGCAGTTTCTCCTTTTACCTCAATATTTTCTGCCCTGTACTGTGCACTTTGATAGCATTTATTTTGTTGTCTGTAAAAGCTTTCTAGTAGGATCACCCTAAAATTTTGTCATTTGGGAAAGGGTTAACCCATGACCAGACAGCTTAATTCTAGATTTGTCCAAATTCAAAGAAGGCGCAGAGGACAATGTCAAATGAATTCACTTTAAAGTATTTTGGGGTAGAAAACATTGTAAGAAATTAAGATATTGCTTGTCACAAGCAATTCCTTCATTTTCCACAATGTTTTCTAAGGCCTTTATCTTTTGTTGCGTCAAAAAGTGTCACTGTTTAGGATTGGGTTATATTAAAGATGGATTTGGTTGACATTTAATGATTTTCTCGGAATGTTGCTAGTCACCTGATTCCATGCCAGTATTGGTGGCACTTTGCACCACACTATTATGCTGCCTTGCATTGCCTTAATCATCAAGATTGGTTTGCTTTAACCCTTTCCCAAACAAGACCTAAGGCGCGTTCTTTAGAGCGAGATTTTTAAAGATTTCTTAAGATGTTTTTGATATAGGGTCTTTGAGACCAAGAGTATAAGCGAGGTGTTCCGAATGTTCCATACTTCATACAAATGACGTCATCATGACGTCATTTGTATGAAGTATGGAGCATTCGGAACTCCGCGGTTTTTGAATCATGGAGCATTCGGAACAACTCAGTCAATTCTCTCCCATATAGATTCTACAGAATTTACCGAGGGTTCCGAAATAAGTATAGAGTAATGGCGGCTTGCAGTGATCGTCTTAAAAATCTTGCTCAAAAGAGGGCTTTATCCTTAAATATCTTAAGAAATCTCAAGAAATCTCGCTCTAAAGAACGCACCTCTGGTTTTGACGTCCCTAATAGAATTGGCTTGGAAAAACATTGAGACAAAAGAAGAAGCTGCTGATATTCAGTAGCTTCTCCTTTTGTCTCAATATTTTCTGAGCTATATTCTACATGAATTCTATCTTGAACAACATCAATATTGCCATCTGCAGCAGCTTTTGAATAAGACAACCCTAAAATTTTGTCATTTTGGAAAGGGTTATGACAAGGTGACCAACATAGCTCAGATACCTTCAGGGTTGCCACTAGTCATCGGAAACAAAATTCCCTGACAAAATTGGAAAATTTCCTGACATATTTGGTCGCGTTAATTTCGCGGCGTCTCGAGACAATTTTAGAAGATGTTAAAATCATGAATAACATGACACTGCATCTTGTTTTTTCAAAATTCCCTGACAATTCCCTGACATTTGCCGGTATTTTCAAATTTCCCTGACAGTTCACAATATTCCCTGACAATTCCCTGACCTTGAAAAAATTAAATTTCCCTGACTTTTCCCTGACGAGTGGCAACCCTGACCTTAACCCTTTCCCGAACGGCAAAACTTTGGCCAGATTCAATTTGAAAGCTTTTGAATTCCTAAGAATTTGTATGCAGAATGGCTCAGAAAATATTGAGGCAAAAGGAGAAAATGCTGGTTATCAGCCTTTTCTTCTTTTGCCTCAATGTTTTCCTGAACTTCCTCTAATAGGTACATCCAACCCAGTCTTTTTTTGGTAAAGCATTAATTATCAAGACTGCACTGCTTCAAGATAATGTGATCCTAATTGAGTATTGAACTTCTATGAAGTGGCTAGCATGGATTGTTTACGAGATAATGCCTAGACAAAAGATCCAGAAGTAGATTTGCATAGACACACTAAGCATGACCAAAATTACAGTAACCACTATGTCTGGCTTACTATATAGAGGTCTCAATAAAATTGAAAATGCAATACAAGTTGATGAGCAAATTGTGTTTATTTCATTTGAACACAAAGAAATAAAACTTTATAAAATCTAAGCAAAGCCAAGAGCATGATATAAATTACACAGACATGCACATTTCATATGCAATGAGAGAGACAGAGAGAGATTAATCATTTGTGATCTGTCGAGCTGAAAGGGACCTTGCTACTACTACTACTAAGTTGCTAGATTCTAAAAATCTCAATAATTTTGATAGACTGTTAAGACTCGGCAGATGTCAACCAGATTCAATATTTGGAAACTGAATATATACATATTGTAGTTTGATGGGGAAAACAGTCTAGATACAGGAAATTACATAATAGTGATAAGTATCGGCCCTACTCTGTCTGCTCGGATTGCGCAGACTGACAAGGTTGATACTTTTCACACAGTCCAGAAGGTCCCTTTAAGCTTGACAGATCAGATTTGCAGAACAGGAACACCTGTTAAACAGCAATGTTATCCTTTCCCAAACAAGACCTAGTTTTAATGTTCCTAATAAAATGCTCTTGTAAAAACATTGTGGCAATGGAAGAAAATTCTGATAACCAAAATTTTCTCTTTTCACTTCAATATTTGTCTGCTCTATATTGTACACAAATCATGTACCTATCAACATCTGTTTGTCATGTGCTGAAGCTTTAAAATGGGACCAACCTAATATTTGGTTATATGGAAAGGAGTTGCAGTGTTATTCATTTCCCAAACATCAAAATCGCCAACTGATCAAAATTTATAGTATATGTAGCTGCATAATAACAGTGAGTATAAGTTAGTAGATTATGTAAAATCATGAAATTTGAATTAGTGTACATAATGGCATATAAAATATTGAGGGAAAATGAGAAACTGACAGGTTTAACCCTTTCCCAAACAAGACCTGGATTTGACATCACTAAAAGAGAAGGTTTGGGAAAACATTGAGGCAAAAGCATTTTTTTATTTCTCACAATATTTTTGTTATAATGTACATATATGTTATCTTAATCAATGTCAATTTGTCTGCGGCAGCTTCCAAATTGAAGCAGTAAAATAATGCCATATTGGAAAGGGTTAAACCATTTTCTTTTTCTTGAACAATGTACTATATCGCTACTTCTTATTGTCCTTTTTCTTCCATGTTTAGAGTCAGAGATAACAACTTTTTAAACAGCGATATTTTGTTCAAAATGCATCAAACCTTGGTTGTTGGTACTCATTGGAATTATCTCATGAAGACATTTTAAGTGAGTACCCACAACATATGGTTTGAATTTGAAAGGACAATGTTCGAATGTGTTAACAACCTATTATCTGTATTTCTATAAAAATGTACAGTATAAATATGTACAATAAGGCTCATGTTTGTGCCACCATGCACATTGGGCATTTATTTTGAAATTAACCTGAAACTTGTAGAAGGGTGGTTTCAAAAAAAAGAGGATAAAGTGTGACATTGGGTGTCAAAAATTAAAATTATTATTTGCTGATGTTTTCTCTAGAAATGTTTTGCTAATACGTGAAAATTTCAGAAAATAGACATGGGAAGGTGAAGGACAAAGACAATTTCCTTTTTAATTTTGAATTTGTTCAAATCCATTGACTCATTTTTTAAGGATATCAGATTTTTTCTAGACATCTTAAGGCTTGGAAAAGTAACATAATTGAAATATTATTTGTCTTTTAAGTTTAAAGCATAGGTAAAGCTACAATCTGATACAAAAATTTGCTACTTCTGCGAGATGTATCAAATTTTATGACAATTTGAAGTAGAATTTTGCTCTGGTTTTTCATTTATCACTTATAAAAGTTTCTGTAAAAGACCCAATATGTAAGGAAAATAGCTATAGTTCTTTCTAATGTGACAATGAACACATAGCTATAGATAAGCCAAAAGCCGTTTTTCTACAAGTAGCCACAAGTAGTTTACATGGCATCAAAGAAACTGGAAAGTCCGTTTCACTGGGGACAAAAATATGAACAAAATTGTCTTAAGCCTTCCTCTTTTGAGAAGCTGATATAATGTACATGAATTTTGTATGTATCATTGATAAGGCCTTTTAGATTAATAAATTCTGGTATATTTACATGGTCTGAAACAACCAACTGGCACATATTTCTAAGCTACACCTACATTATAAAAGTTAGATGCCAAAATAAATGGTAGAACAATTCAATTGGATTCTTATTCAGTTTGAATGTAAAAAATATTGTCCAAAGACTCGATTAAAGGTGTATAAAAATTGAAATAGGAGAAGATTCTGAAAAAAAGTCACCAGATACAAATGCAGCTGAAACCGTTTCACTGGGGACATAAAATTGTTAGGCTCAAGATAAATAAGACTAATTCGTTATTGTTCATAGTTCATTTTTTCTATAATTTCAAACATGGCAATTTGCATTTTAGATTTAATATCAATATATAAGTACAATTTTGCTGTCATAAATTTAGAAAATGATGTCTTTGATATTTTACCTACACCATAGGGATATCAAGAAAAATTTCTTGTGAAATATTAGAAAATAACCTATCTTCACAACAAGTAATCAGAAGTAACCAGGCAACATCCTAAACTTAAGATATTTTAACAGTTAGACTGACATAGTGTCATGCAGCAAAATTGCGTTTCACTGGGGACATTTGTTTTCAGATGACAGATACCAAATGCACATCCTCCTCTCATTTATTCTATTGCTTGTGATCTTTTTGGCACAAACTCTCTTGGAAAATATAAAAGAATGCACACTTGAAAAAGATGGGGAACAATTATAAGCACCCAAACACAAAATGTTTCACTGGGGACAATTTGGGGTACCTACAGATATAGCTCTAGCAGATCAAAGTGGAAAGACATGCAACAATAGTTTTATGCTAATTGTAATCTTATAATATCAAAATCATCAAATTAACTTAACTAACAGGTTGCAATTCTACAGAAATCAAATAAGACCAGAATACATTGAGAATCAAGTAAATTTTGTGTAAATTTTCGTCAGCATGTTGTATGTTATAAACCCAGAATGTATAGTCTAAAAAAGGTAAAATGCAACTGAAACCTTTAAGAAGATAAGGATTATAAGGCAAAGTTTCATTTAAATACTAATTTTCCATCACCAAATACCTACACTTTATGTAATAACAGTCCTAATAATGATGTTCTCAGAAAATGTCACACAAAAATCGTTTCACTAGGGACAATTTTAGCATCATTTTTTGTCATAAAATTTTTATTTATCAAGATATGTTCATGAAATTTTGTAGATATCTTAACACTAAGGCAACGCTTATTTACGGACAAAAAGCTCATCAAAAGCTTTTAAAATATTTTCTGTAGCTCACTTTGAAAAAAAATCCTCTTTTTTTTTGAAACCACCCAGTAGCATATTCACCGTGTATAATCACATGACTCAGAATTTCCTATAATCTTCAATATCTTTTTTAATACTTGACCAATTTGAATTCAGTTTGAAGCAGAGAAGGTAGGAAAATGCCAGGAATAAGCTGGACATTTTGGATTTTTGAAAAACCAACTGATAAAAAAGTTATTGAAGATAAACCAAAATTTTGGTTTATCTTCAATAACTTTTTTATCAGTTGATTTTTTAAAAATCAACCACATCCATCTAATGCGTGACGTCTGTCCACATTCTCTGCTTCAAACCGAATTCAAATCGGTCCCATATTAACAAAGTTATTGAAGATATACAGTAATCATTGCATCCCGCGATTATCCACCGTGATTGCTGGTACTCGTAGAGATTGAAATAGGTTACACCAAAATTTCTACATATATTTACATATTAACCCATTCCTACACTATGACTCTTTTTCACTTCTTCCACTATAATGACTTTGGAAAACATTGTGGAAGATGAAGAAATTGCTTGTGACAAGCAATTTCTTCATTTCAAACAGTATTTTCTTCAATAAGAGACCAATTTATGTCAAATTAGATTAACTAGAAATTATCGTCTGCATTATCTTTCGATTTGGAACAGTCCAAAATTTTGCCTTCTGGTAATGGATTTAACATTACAAGTGAGGAATGAAAAAATTGCTTGTCACAAACAATGTCTTCATTATCCACAACATTTTCCAAAGTCTTTTTCTTGTATGCCTGGTTTTGGTAAGTGTTTTGGAAAGCTTGAGAGAAAAAGAAAATGCTGACTCTTTGTTTCTGTCAATGTTCCAATGGACTTGTGTTGAGGTGTAGACTTGTACTGTCATATACACTTGTATTATCATGTAGAGTCAGATCTGCCATCCAGATCTTGATGAGAGGTTGGACATCGACTTGCTTCTCATACTGGCCCTAATAAAATATTACAGAATAACAATGTTATGTTGTTTTGTGACATCTTTCAAAGAGGTTTTCACTCCCAAGCAATTTTGTTAACTGTAATAGCTTTCAATTTGGACAAGTCTAATAGCAAAAGCTATTAAAGAATAATAAAAGGTTTAGAATTATACTAAATTAAATGTCAGAGTAATGACTCTTAGGTCTTAGCCCAGTAGCTGATATTATGGTCACATAAACATGTGCAAAATTTGAAAGCAATAGCTTAAGTAGAAACAAAGTTATCACAGATATATGATTGATAGTTAGGTGTAAAACTTAATCAAGAAGTCCAAAAAGGGTTATAATTCCACTAAATTAATTGTCAGAGTTATGAATCTTTGCATAGAGACTGATATTATGGTCACAGAAGCACTTGCAAAGTCTCAGAGTAATAGCATTGATAGAAATAGATACGACAGTTGCACGTAAAAACTTGTCCAAAGCATTTTGCCAACTTACTGTAAAGGTCTGTTACCACTGGTTGAAGTTCGAACTCTACCTGGTCCATTATCAAGCTTTTCTCCATCACTGAAAAAAGCAAGACACATGCATCAATTCCTTTCTTTTACAAAGAACAGCAATAATGTTTATCATATGTTGAATCATTTTTTTTAAAAGAAATGTTGAAAACAAAATATTTGTCATTTTCTGTTCTGTTCATTTTTTATGGTATTATCCTTTACTATTTAAAGCTTTTGCTAGCCATATCTATTAACCCTTTCCCAAATTACAAACTTTTAGGTTTTTAGGAAAGTCAGAACATTACAATCTGAAGCAATGTTGATATAATTAGAGCAATAGAGGGAATGAAAGCATTTCAAAATGCAACATTTCATTTATTGTTCATCAAGTTTGAGTTTATTGGGGTATTACGCCGTTTTCAACTACCAGAGTCATATCGCGGCGGCTGGAGCACCTAACCGTGGGTTCCTGGTATTTCTCGCACCAGTACAACCACAATATCCAAACCGAGCCTCCAGCTGCTCTCTCACATAGATGATTCAAACCCATTGGTGAGAGACAAATGACTTTTGTCACATGTCAGAATGGATACTGGCCAAGCCTGGGTTCGAACTCGAGACCCCTGGATTGACAGACTCTGACGTAACCGACTGAGCTATCCGGGCTCGGCTTTATTGTTCATCAAACCCTATGCTGTGGATACTTTTTGGAATCATCTCATCATGACAATTCAAATGAGTAAACACAACATAACTTAATGATAAGGTTTGGATTTGAAATAACAAATTGAGAATGTCTTCACCCCCTCTTATCTATGGCTATGGATAAAACATTAAAGGAGTGTAAACTTGCCTACCTTTTAGTAGATTTGTTGTGTTTTATCCTGTGGTTGTGAGCTTTGGTAGCCTGCATATAGCCAGGTGTGGATGACTGGGACTTCTTACTTTTACCTGCAGTGATAAATACAGAAAATTATAGATTTATATACATATATAGGGCTGAAACCATTTTAACCAGTGGGCAGAGCACAGAATCACCAAAATCCGAGTACATATGATATGAATTACCCATTACCCGATGTTTAATTTTTGCATGATGCATATTCATACAATCAAGCCTAATGCAATTACGAACTAGAGCAAAAACAAAATTTGTATAGTGACCTACTTTTTTTATCCCATTCTGACCCTGATTCCAATTCTTTTTGCCAAAGGGTGACCCTTGGATACTATCTATGAAATTTGGTTGAAGAAGTTTAGGAGATTTCTTTAAATAATTGATATACAGACTACAGAGGGACAGACAGAAGCCGGACATCAATCGCAATACCTCGCCTTGAGTGGGTGACCTTCAAAGGTGTATAACACGCTTTCATCAGTGGTGTAGCTCTATTTTAGCATTTGTAATTGACTTTTTTTCTTTGTAGAAACAAGATTAGAATATATCCAATAAACAAAGAAAATGCTAACTTTTTGTCTTTGTAATGTGTTCTCCAGTAATTTTGAAATCTGAATTGAAGCTACCTTTTGTGAAGTTACAGATTAAAACAATACTCACTACTGTTATTAATAATCAAACTGCCCTCAGACATTTTGCTGTTCTCTTTGTCAAACAGCTTGGCAGCAGAATGGCGTAGTTTGTTGAGTGCCTTATCAAATGACAAGTCATTATCAGAACTGTTTGAGGAACTCCTGAAAAAAAACAAGATGTGTTTGTGAAACATGAATGCCCCGAAATGGCCATTTTTCTAAAATGTTAAGTTTTTGTGTAAAGGGTTGATAAAGGTTAACAGATGACCTTGAGGAGGGTAATATTGCATGGAACAGATAGATATTATTCAAAGGAAGTTGCATACCAAATTTGAGCTTTGTATGTCAAATACTCTTGAAGAAAAGGCAAATGTTAAGTTTTCGGACAGACAGACAGAGAGACAAACAAGGTGTGTTTGTGAAACACTAATGCCCCGAATTATTAATGACTTTTTTGTTAAGTTTTCATGTTAAGTTTTCGGAATGACAGATAGATAGACAGGCAGACACAAGTAAAACAATAGGCCCCCGATCTTTCTATACCTGAGCACGAAAATAGAGATAGGTCAAAATAGGAGAGCTTAGTAGTTAGTAATAGTATTTGGTCCACTGTCTGGGAAGGTTTGGACCATGGGACATACTTATATTGAAATCCAAAATGTCACATTATTTTAGCAAATGAATAGGACATTGTCCCAATTAATATTGCTATAGTTAAGATTGGAGCAAACCTACCCTATAATAATTGCGCATCAGTTTTCAAAATGTCACATTAATTTATTGTGTATGTGAAAGGTACACATTGTCACTTTTATCATCCCAAATCATTGTATGTTTATTCATCTTAAAAATAAAGCTATATATATTTTGGGTGCCAACTTACACATCAACTTGATACTATGACCTCCCTGGTGGTCCAGTTTTTCTACCATTTATCAAATCTATAAATTATGATTTGAAAAATTCAAAATGGCCAATTCTAGATCAAGGGCAAGTGTGAGATTATAATAAGTGCCAACAGAATTGATCATTTTTTTAAATATTTCTGCACTAATAATCCATTAGTATTTTACAGTTCTTACCCAAAGCTACTGCGATCCGACAATATAAGTGGTATATTTGAATCTCCTAGTTGATACAGATGCCGTCTGTCTGGGGTTCTACTTTTTCTATCATTTATCATTTTGATAAATTATGTATTCAAAATGACCAATTTTAGATTAAGGGCAAGTGTGAAATTACGGTAAGTGCAAATCGAATTGAGCATTTGTAATATTTTTGCACAAATACTAGGCCTGACTAATAATTCATTAGTAACGATTATTAGTTAGGCCTGGTATTAGTGCAAAAATATTACAAATTAGTATTTTACAATCCTTAGGCTTACCCAAAACTACTACGATCAGACAATATGGGTGGTGTATTTGAATCTCCAAGTTGATACAGAGGCCTTCTGTCCGGGGTTCTACTTTTTGTACCATTTATCACATAGGTATGCCCACCTGTAACAGAAAATGTGTACTTTTAACAAATATTACAAGTTTTAATCTGCTAAGGAGTTCATAAACCTTTACAACAACCTACCGAGTACCGAACCCAAAATTCATATTCCTAGGAGAAGATGTTTTGTTAAGCATTGACAAAGACGAATACATTATGATGTTCAGCATATTTGCCTTTCCTCTCAATGATTTCCATGTTATAAGATACAAAAATACAAGATACAAAAGTCAATATTGATTTAAAACTTGTCAGCAGTTCCTTTCATTTGCAACTAGTCTATAAAAGGATTCTATTTAATCAAGTAAACCTTGACGTAATTTCGGACAAACAAATAGTATTTCATGGGTGTTATTATAAAATCTCATAACTACAGCTTGATTCAAGCTGTAGTTATGAGGTTTTGTAACAAAACCGACGGTTTATCAATGTATAATCGTAAACCAAGTCTATTTTTAGCACAAAATTCAGTGCTATTTCGTTGTTTGAGCAAGTATCAGATAACCTACCAGAATCCCTCTTGTCTCCAAACTTGATACATCTGGCAGCTTAATTGGTATGCTTGTCCCGTTTAGAGTCTGCTACCCCAGGTTTTGGTGAACTTGAATCTTGCTTGTGAACCTTTGTTACAGTGACTCTTTTTGACTCCCCGCGAGAAATTGGCTTGTGAAAACATTGTGGAAAATGAAGAAATTGCTTGTGACAAGCAATTTCTTCATTTCTTCATTTCCCACAACATTTTCTACCCAAAAAGTTTTAGAATTAAAATTCCTTCACATTGAAAATGTCGTCTGCAACTTCTTTCAATTTGGATCAGTCCATATATATATTCCAATGTTTGAGCAAACACCGGTATAATTATAAGATAACCTACCAGAATCCCTCTTATCTCCAAACTTGATGCATCTCGCAGCTTTAATGGTATTTTTGTCCTGTCTAGAATCTGCTACCCCAGGTTTTGGTGAACTCGAATTTCGCTTGTGAACTTTTGTCACAGTGACTCTTTTTGACTCCCAACAAGATAATGGATTTGAAAAACATCGTGGAAAATGAAGAAATTGCTTGTGACAAGCAATTTCTTCATTTCCCACAATATTTTCTACCCAAAAAGTTTTAGAATTTTTATGTTCATTCACATTGAAAATGTCGTCTGCAACTTCTTTAAATTTGGATCTGTCTATAATTCTGTTGTTTAGGCGATAACCTACCAGAATCTCTCTTTTCTCCAAACTTGATACATCTTGCAGCTTTAGTATTCTTGTCCTGTTTAGAATCTGCTACCCCAGGTTTTGGTGAACTCGAATCTCGCTTGTGAACCTTTGTTACAGTGACTCTTTTTGACTCCCCGCGAGAAATTGGCTTGGGGAAACATAGTGGAAAATGAAGAAATTGCTTGTTTCCCACAATATTTTCTACCCAAAAAGTTTTAGAATTTTGAAATTCCTTCACATTGAAAATGTCGTCTGCAACTTCTTTCAATTTGGATCAGTCTATAATTCCGTTGTTTGGGCAAATGTATAAGATAACCTACCAGAATCCTTCTTGTCTCCAAACTTGATACATCTTGCAGCTTTAATGGTATTCTTGTCCTGTCTAGAATCAGCAACCCCCGGTTTTGGTGAACTCGAATCTCGCTTGTGAACTTTGGTTACTGTAGCTCCCATTTTTGGCACATTATTACTAACACTGGTCTGTTGTTGTGTGTTTGAGACCCCAGGATTTGGTGAACTAGAATCCCTTTTGTGAACTTTTGTCACAGTAGCCCCTAATTTCCCTACATTAAAACAAACACTAGCCCCTTGTCCACTTGCGACCCCTGGATTTGGTGAACTAGAATTTCTCTTGTGAACTTTTGTTACGGTATCTCCCAATTTTGGTGCATTAATACTGCCACTAGTCTGTTTTGTGTTTGTTGTGTCCACATTTCCACTGTCAACTTTCTCATCTATATCACAGATTGAAGCCTGAATCTCACTCCTCTCTATAACACTTTCTAAAGAATCTTCTTGGGTCTCAGAATATTGTTCCGACGGATTTTCACTTTCCTCAATGTTTGACAAGTTTTGAGAGAGATTTGCAACTAGTGTAGAAGCCACACTGGTTTGACTAGAAGAAGACTGATTCACAAGTGTACTGGCATTAGAATCGTTAACCCCAGATTCAAGTCTATCAGGATCAACGTCATGCGTTATATTTAGTTCCGGTGACACTAAAGTACATGGCAGAGTATTGGTATTTTGTACAGAATTTGTATGTTCACTATTGCAACTTTTCACACCTAAGTCACTATGACTGAAATGTAACTGTTTTGAATTATGGCCACTTTCGTTAACCTGGCCCCCTGAAGACGGAACACAAACCTGGCTGACTGACCCGTCCCCTGAATCTATACACGGTAGCTTGACAGGTACAATGTTAATATCATCGACCGTGAAGGTGCTGTCTAAATTGTCAGATTTAAAACTCACACTTTCTTTTACTACTTTATGATTATCACTTTTACTCACACTCACACTTTTTGTATGCAAAGTAGAAAACTTCTTTGCTTTTGTAATTGTGTCATTAATTTTCGAGAATCGAGACTTTTGGTTTTCGTCCCAATCTGGGCTGGAATCTGTTTCATTATTCTCTAACACTCGCAATGGCACATTGTTGGGAATATTGCTGCTAAATTTAACGTCTTTGGATGTGTAACGATTTCGTACATGCGATGATTCACTATAAGAGCGTCTTCTTTTCGATCTCATGACATGTGATCGATGTATGGATGACACATTACGCTGTGGTTGGCGAAGTTTTTCCGCATCGTTTCTGACTGGTTGAACAGATGGATGTGTCAACATGATTCTCTTGGCCTTGGGAGGAGAACACTCATCAACTGTCAAAATAAACAATAAACTCAGAGCTACAGATAAGCAGGGGGGTGAAGACATTTTTAAAACGCAATATTTCAATTAACCCATTCCCAAACAAGACCTTGTTTTGACATCCCTAATAGAAAAGGCTTGGGAAAAGATTGAGGCAAAAGAAGGAACTGCTGATAACCAGCAGTTTCTCCTTTAGTCTCAATATTTTCTATACCATATTTTACACAAATTCTATCTTTAATAACAACCATTTTGTCATTTGTGACAGTTTTTGAAGTGGATCACCCTTAAATTTTGTTGTTTGGGAAAGGATTAATGTCCATCAAACCCTATGCTGTGGGTACTCATTGGAATCATATGTGACCCGTCGCGCTAAAAGGGAACTTATCCCAACTCCAAAAATCAAAATTTTGACAAACTTGTCAGACTCAGCACAGTTGAACCAGATATTGTATGCGAAAAATGAACATATAGTAAGATAGCGAAAACATTCTGGATTTCGAAAATTACATAAAAGTGAAAAGTGTCGGTCCTAGTCTGGCTGCGCGGACTGCGCAGACTGACTAGGGTCGATATTTTTCACACATCCGATAAGGTCCCTTTTAGCGTGACGGGTCACATATCATCAAGATCATTCATACAATGAGACAATTCAAATGAGTACCTACAACATAGGGTTTGGATTTAAAATAGCAAATTTCAGATGCCTTTACGTCCTCTTATCTGTAGCTCTCAAACTTCATGAACCCCTATTATCCTTTTTAAACAGCAAATCTTCAGGTGAACCAATATGAAAGCTCATGCAAAAGCGTTGGACCGTTTTAATACATGTTGGATTGAATAAAGTTTTATGGCACACTCAACAGCTAAGGTCTTATGGAGCTCGTTTTTTTTTAAGTCACATCAGAAAGACTGCAGTGGCAGGGAATCGAACCTGCAACCCTGTGATACTAGTCCAGTGCTTTACCATTGCACTAAAGCTGCCCCCCAAAACAACATTGCTCCACAGCCCTTTCCGAAACAAGTCCTGGGCCCGTATTCACCACCGTTTCTAAATTGATTTTCTAAAGTAAAGTTACATACCAACCAATCAGAGTGGCCGAGTCAAACATAGATAAATGTCTCGGCCACTCTGATTGGTTGGTATGTAACTTTACTTTAGAAAATCAATTTAGACACATTGGTGAATACGGGCCCTGATTTTGAAGTCCTTATTAGGAAAGGCTTGGGAAAACATTGAAAACTTTTGCCTCAATATTTTCTAAGCTATAAAATACACATAAAATACATTCTTTGTCATCTGCAATTACTTTCAACTTGAATGTTCTAGAATTTTGTCATTTGGAGAAAGGGTTAAACTAACCTTGAGTATAGGGTAAAGGTTTATTATGCCCTGCAGGTTGTGAAGGCCACACTTTGGGAACTGCATTCCTTACAGTGGATGTATCTGGTTTAGTTTGAAGTCGTTTTAGAGTGGTCTTATTTAAAAGCCATTGCGGCTGACGATATTTATGTTCATTTAGATAGGATTTCTGTATGATATAGCATGGAAAATATTGAGGCAAAAGGAGAAAATGCTGATTTCCCAAACCTTATCTATTATGGACGTCAAAATTTTGTCATTTGGGAAAGGGTTAAGCTCACCTTGAGTATAGGGTAAAGGTTTATTATGAGCTGCAGGTTGTGAAGGCCACACTTTGAGAGCTGTATTCCTTACAGTGGATGTATCTGATTTAGTCTGAGGTCTTATTTGAAAGCTGTTGCAGCTGACGATATCTATGTTCACATAAATAGGATTTATGTACAATATAGCTTGGAAAATATTGAGGCAAAAGGAGAAAATGCTGATTTCCCAAACCTTATCTATTATGGACGTCAAAATTTTGTCATTTGGGAAAGGGTTAAGCTCACCTTGAGTATAGGGTAAAGGTTTATTATGAGCTGCAGGTTGTGAAGGCCACACTTTGGGAGCTGCATTCCTTACAGTGGATGTATCTGGTTTAGTCTGAGGTCTCTTTAGGGTAGTCTTATTTGAAAGCTGTCTCAGCTGACGATATTAATGTTCATATAGATAGGATTTCTGTACAATATAGCTTGGAAAATAATTGAGGCAAAAGGAGAAAATGCTGGTTATCAGCATTTTCTTCGTTTGCCTAAATGTTTTCCTAAACCTTTTCTATTACAGACATCAAAACATTGTCATTTGGGAAAGGGTTAAGCTCACCTTGAGTATAGGGTAAAGGTTTATTATGCAGTGCAGGTTGTGAAGGCCACACTTTGGGAGCTGTATTCCTTACAGTGGATGTATCTGGTTTAGTCTGAGGTCTTTTAACATCTGCAAAGTGAAACAAAAACTTCAATATGACTGACAAGGACCTTCAATTGAAATAAGATGTGCTTGTGAAACACAAAAAGGCCCCCGAAATGGCTAATGATAATTTTCGAATAGAAAGATAGACAGACAGACGGACACAAGTAAAACAATGTGCTCTCGATCTTTCGATACAGGGGCATAAAAATTTGCATTTGCTTTTTCAATTAGAAAGAATGGGTTGCATCAAAAGATAGATTTTCTAAACTGTGTTACATTTCCATTCCAAATACAAACATAAGCATTTTGAACGGGTTAGAATTTGAATTTTCAAATTAATGCATACATATGGAAATTTTTGACAAAAATGTTCAAAATTACCTCCCTTGCATATGAATATAGATTAAAATAATATTTGTAAATTATTTTCTTCTTGAAGCATAATCTTGAAATCTGGCACGGCGAATCAATTTATGTGAAGTGTATTTATAAGTGTGTGTAATTTGGTGCATTTCGTATGGCTAGAAAGTGGAGTTTTTAATGATGGGTCATATACCTTAAGTTGAATGTGTAAAAAAAGTGCTTTTTTTTAGATAATGGCTGGCAAAGTGTGTGGGGGTACGAAACTATCTCTACAGTTTTTATTTTTGTATGAATTCTCATACCTTCGGAACATGATCCTATATAATTAAGCTAAATATGTGTAAAATTCGTTTTTAATAACCAAAATTATTTGACCTTGACCTTAAAGTTTTCAACGGTTATTCTAACAAGAGCTGTCCGAAGACAGCGCGCTCGACTTTCTAAGTTGCTTAGTATAAAGGGGGCATAACTCCAAATATAGTGGAGCCAGGGTTATGGGCCTAGTAGTAAGGTAGAGGGTGTGATGGTAAATAATTATTCCAAGTTTGGGTTGAATCCCTTTGATAGTATGGAAGTTATTGATGTTTGAAAAAACTTTAACCTTGGTTGCAACGCCGACGCCAACGCCGACGCCCGGGTGACAGTATCAGCTCTCATTTTCTTCGAAAAGTCGAGCTAAAAATCAATTCATTATAAAAGCTAATTTACTTACCATTACTACCAGGAGTAAGTTTTAATTTAACAGTTGGCAAGTCTAACATTTCAGATAGACTGGTACCCCTACAGAGTTCATCGTCCCCCTGCTGGTCCCCCCAAGTGACCTCTTGACCCCTAACCTTCTTCAGAATGTCCTTGAACTCTTCTTCAAGGTCAGAGGTCAGTATATTGTGACCTTTCATGATGAAGTGTTGGTTTCGGAGCAATCTCAACAGCTGAAGGACCAATCTGCAGTGAAGAATAAAAAGCATATATGCATGCTGGGAAATCATGTGAGACACTTTATTTATCATGATTTGACAAAATTATCAGAAATGTTCGCTTTTCATTAACAAGAGCTGTCCATAAGACAGCGCGCTCGACTTTTCTAAGTTGCTTAACCCAGAATTTCTAAGTCAAAAAACGTTAAAATTCCAGTAAATTTAATGTGAGGGTAATGAATGTTTGCCTAGAGGCTAATATTATGGTCACAAAAGCATGTGCAAAGTTTCAGAGCAATAGTATAAGTAGAAACAGATGTTTGAAAAAACTTTAACCTTAGTTGCAACGCCGACACCAACACCCGGGTGACAGTATAAGCTCTCATTTTCTTCCCAAAGTCGAGCTAAAAATGATTCAACAAATTAAGGTAGTCCACCCCTAATGAGATTAGCATGACATCATGATTATTTGGGCAACGTCATAAACATTCAGTGGTGGAACATTCAACCGCCGAATATTTACCACCACGCCTGAATAAGTTCGGATATGTAATGATGCCTCTCGAATAAATCCGATGTTTAATGAATCTCAAAATGGCCACATTAAGGGTATTCTACCTTAACTGATTACCACATAATAACTCTTTTTGACTCCCCACAAAACAACAGCCATGGAAAACATCGTAGAAAAGGAAGAAATTGCTTGTAACAAGCAATTTCTTCATTTCCCACAATGTTTTCCATCCAAAAAGACCTAAAAGTTAAAAATTCCATTCACTTGAAATTGTCGTCTGCAGGATCTTTCAATTTGGACCGTCCTTAAATTCAGTAATTTGGGAAAAGGTTAATCATTAACAATCACCTTTCATTATGCTCGAGTTCACGTTCCTGGTATCTAATCACCTGTTTTGTAAAGCTCAGATATTGTTTGGTATCCTGCAACTCTAGTCGCGCGGTGTGGCCATGTACAGTAAGATCTAACACCTACAATCACAAAACAAAAATTTAATCCTTTTCCAAACAACAAAACAGAATAAAAATAAATTGTGTTTGTGAAACACCAATGCCCCATACAATACACAAATCAAAATGAGCAATTTCTATTGTCCCAATTATATTTTCATTCACAATTATTTGCACAAAAGCTATAAGCGTTCAAGATCTGTCAATACTTATAATTTACCACTACAGCATCAAATTAGTTTAACGAGAACACTGCATACCTTTTGACCATGTTCTCCTTCCACATTTCCCTTCAATCTATTCTCTAGATCATAGAAACATGCCATGTCCTGCTTCAGTTTGCCTCTGGACATATCCGTGGAAACAGTTAAGCAGGAGGATTTCTGACTCATTCCCTTCACTACACTTTCCAGTCACTCAAATTGCTATTTGATATCCAAACCCTATGTTGTTGGTACTCATTTGAATTGTCTCAACGAGACAATTCTAATGAGCACCCACGACAAAGGGTTTGACAAATAATTAAAGAAATACTGCATTTTAAACATACATTACCCCTTCTTAGCTGTAGATCTGTAGCACAGCAAGTATTTTGTCGGTGTTATAGCAAAAACTCGTAACTCCAGCTTTAATCAAGCTGGAGTTACAAGGTTTTGCAATAAAACCAACTATTTGCATACCTTTTGACCATACTATCCATCAACATTTCCCTTCCATCAGTTCTCTCTATAGGCATTCTAAAATTGTTATTTGAAATCCAAGCCCTATTTTGTGGGTACTCATTTGAATCATACCTTTTGACCATGCTCTCCTTCAACATTTCCCTTCCATCTGTTCTCTATATCATAGAAACATGCCATGTCCTGCTCCAGTTTATACCCTATTTTGTGGGTACTCATTTGAATCATACCTTTTGACCATGCTCTCCTTCCACATTTCCCTTCAATCTGTTCTCTAGATCATAGAAACAAGCCATGTTCTGCTCCAGTTTACCTCTAGACACGTCTGTGGATACGGTCAGGCAGGAGGATTTCTGGCTCATTCCCTTCACTACACTTTCCAGTCACTCAAATTGCTATTTGATATCCAAACCCTATGTTATTGGTACTCATTTGAATTGTCTGAACGAGACAATTCCAATGAGTACTCACAACAAAAGGTTTTATGAACGATTTAAGAAATACTGCATTTTCAAAATACTTCTCGCCCTTATCTGAAGCTCTGCAACACAGCAAGTATTTTTTTCAGTTTTATTGCAAAAACTCGAAACTCCAGCTTGATAAAAGCTGGAGTTACGCGTTTTTGCAATAAAACTGACAATTTGCATACCTTTAGACCATGTTCTCCTTCAACATTTCCCTTCAATCTATTCTCTTTATAGGCATTCTAAAATTGTTATTTGAAATCTTAGCCCTATTTTGTGGGTACTCATTTGAAACATACCTTTCGACCATGCTCTCCTTCAACATTTCCCTTCAATATATTCTCTTTATAGGCATTCTAAAATTGTCATTTGAAAGTCAAGCCCTATTTTGTGGGTACTCATTTGAATACCTTTTGACCATGCTCTCCTTCCACATTTCCCTTCAATCTATTCTCTATATCATAGAAACAGGCCATGTCCTGCTCCAGTTTATACCCTATATTGTGGGTACTCATTTGAATCATACCTTTTGACCATGCTCTCCGTCCACATTTCCCTTCAATCTGTTCTCTATATCATAGAAACATGCCATGTTCTGCTCCAGTTTACCTCTGGACATGTCTGTGGATACAGTTAAGCAGGAGGATATCTGACTCATACCCTTCACTACACTTTCCAGTCACTCAAATTGTTATTCCAAATCCAAACCCTATGTTGTGGGTATTCATTTGAATTGTCTCAACGAGACAATTCCAATGAGTACCCACAACAATGGGTTTGATGTACAATTTAAGAAATACTGCATCTTTAAAATGAATTACTCGCCCTTATCTGTTGCTCTGCAACACAGCAAGTATTTCATCGGAGTTATTGCAAAAACTCGTTACTCCAGCTTGATTAAAGCTAGAGCTATGCAGTTTTGCAATAAAATTGACGATTTGCATACCTTTTGAGCATGCTCTCCTTCAACATTTTCCTTCAATCTATTCTCTATATCATAGAAACACACCATGTCCTGCTCCAGTTTACCTCTGGACACATCTGTGGATACGGTCAGACAGGAGGATTTCTGACTCATTCCCTTCACTACACTTTCCAGTCACTCAAATTGTTGTTTGAAATCCAAACCCTATGTTGTGGGTACTCATTTGAATTGTCTCGACGAGAGGATTCTATTGAGTACCAAAACAAAGGGTTTGATGAACGATTTTAAGAAAATCAGCATTTCTACAGTGTTTCAGCCAGGATTCTTCCTAAATAGGGGCCAGACCACTTTTACAGGGGGGGGGGGGGGGGGGGGTCAGTTCTTATATATTTCACAATACATAGATCTAGATCTCCTATACAAAATTCAGTCATGGTTATTCACGTTTCCACGCTTTTTGGGATGAGTAAGCGTATATTCTTTTTGATCCACCAAATATTCGGCGACTTACTAAATTCTTCTCAGGCCTCTTGATGATGATGATCTCCGATGGTGGTCGTCTTCGCTACTTTGCTTGGGCTAGAAGTTGAATGATCGCTAAAATTCTGATCTTGGTCCTGATTAGGAAGAGTAGGAAATCTGTTTTGCAAATTAAACAAGACGCTTTATTTTTCTAAACACGTTGTAAAAAGCAGGTTTCCGGCTTCACTAAACTAATTTAGCACAGATGCAGATAATCCGAGAACCAGACGTAGACTGGTTTAGTGAAAGGCATTAAAATCGCGGAAAGAATATAGATTTTTACTACCGCACTATAACCAGTCAATATAATTATCGTCCAATTATGTTTTGCACCTTGAGTATCCGTCCCAATATCTTTCGTACCCTGGCGCGTTCATCTACGAAAAAATCGAATTTTAGGGACCAGAAAAGATTTTTTGCGCCAATCCTGGCGTGCCACTACGAGAAACACGCGGGAATTGTTATTTTACTGCGGGAATCCCGCAATGGCGCGTCCTGGCTGAAACACTGTTTCTAAAATACCTTATCAGTTCTTATCAGCAGCTCTGCATTTCTTCGGTTTTATTGCAAAACCTTGCAACTCCAGCTTGATTAAAGCTGGAGTTACATGGTTTTGCAATAAAACCAACAATTTGCATACCTTTTGACCATGCTCGCCCTCAACATTTCCCTTCCATCTATTCTCTAGATCATAGAAACATGCCATGTTCTGCTCCAGTTTGCCTCTAGACACGTCTGTGGATACGGTCAGGCAGGAGGATTTCTGACTCATACCCTTTACTACACATTCTAGCCGATGCTGATTCTACAAAATACAATAAAAACATTTAAAAGAAATTTATAACATTTTTATCCTTTCACAAACAACAAGAATTTCAGCAGATTGGGGCACCCAAAAAGGTGCTTTTTTACTTATGCGATATTAATATTTGCATTGTTTTAGCCCATGTTCATTTTGTCATTAACTCTTTCACTGCCAATGTCGCAGATACGCAACTTACTAGCAGACTGCCAATGTCGTCTTTTGGCCACCTGTCACACATTTTAAGACACACGTTCCATACTTACTGTACGACAATGATCATTACATCTTAAGATACATTTATGGCAAATCAGTTAAGGTTATCAGTAGTTTCTCTTTTTTTCTGAAGCCCTTTTCTTTTATGAACATCAAAACCAGGAATTGATTCAGAAAAAAGGGTTAGATGTCTGACAATAACACACCTCCTCATCATTAATGGCTTTCACTCTGGCTACACATCTCCTTTTCCTATAAAGTTTCCACTGCAGATTCCTCAGGGATATCTCTTGTTGGACCTGATCAGATCGCTGTGACAGGTGCGCCATGAAGAACTTGTCTAGCTCATTCTGAAACCTGGCATACAGAAAGAGGCAACATTGGTAAAGTGAGAGCGCTGTTTAATCCATTCCCACATAGTGACACCTTTTGACGCCCCTCAAGATAATGGCTTTGGAAACAGGGCATTTCCTTCATTTCCTACAATGTTTCTACCAAGAAAGACCACAAAATGTTACATTCCATGCACTTGCAATTGTTGTCTGCAACACCTTTGAATTAGGACCAGCCTAAAATTTTGCTGTCTGGTAAAGGTTTCAGATATCTCTCTATCTTTCATTTATTATCTTGAACATATAGATTTACCTTCACATATTATGTAATGAGATTTAATGAAATTATACTTTTTCAAATTCATTTCAGGGCTCTGTAAAGTTTTCTTGGAATTTTCCTCAGAAATTTTAAGTTATTGTGAGTAAGTCCGAGTTGAATAAGAATACCACAACCGTGCGAATGAACAGTACTTACCCGATACATGAGGACATATCTGGTACAACAGAAACACTGACAGGACTTATTGTACCTTCTTCGTAATTCTTCAATTTAGATTTCAGCTCTGAGATCTGTAAGAAAATATATTCTTTATGGTAGTCCACCCCTAATGAGATTCATGCAACGTCGGAATTATTCCAGCGGTGTTTTCAACATTCAGCGGTGGAACATTCCACCATTGAATGACGTTGCCCGAGTAAATTCTGATACATAACAAATATCGATGATGTCACATCAAAATTACATCATCACAAAATTCTTATTAGGGGTGGATTACCCTAAAGCATGATTCTCAAGTATGTTCTTTAAAGTGAAGTTTTTAAAATCATTAATGAGTAAAGTATGATTTAGCTTTAGTAATTATTTTTCCTAAATAAATTGTAAAGCATCAAATTCTAACAAGAGCCGTCATAGACGGATTATGCTCCCCGAATAAGTGTTTGTCAAAAAATAAAAACTATCATACATTAAGCCCCCTTTTCCCATGACAGATTTTTAGTACATAAATTATTTGTAGAATATGGTCTAGAACATCTCATTTATCACATAAACACAACATTTCATTAAATTCTGCCCATTGGATGAAGAGAAATTAGAGAAAATCTAATTTTTACATTAAGGCCCCTTTTTCCATGACCCAGCCTCAAATTCAAAAAAATTCGGGGAGCATAATTAAACTCAAGTGCAAAATAAGCTTATTCAATGGCTACATCAATCGCCATAAAATCCCAATTTCCAATATTATAGCTCATTTGTTAAAACATATCTCACCTCTTGTCTCAGTTCTGTTACAATCTGACCATACTTGGCCATATGGAAATCTACATTCAGCACATTCTTCTTTAACTGGAAAGTAAAATTAGAGGACATGCTCCAATTAGTAGAACAGGCTATGTTTAAACCCATTACCATACAATGACTCTTTTTGACTCCTACAAGATAATGCCTTTGGAAAACACTGTGGGAAGTAAATAAATTGCTTGTGAAAAGCAATTTCTTCATTTTCCACTGTTTAGTATCCAAAAAGACCAAAATATGTAAAATTCAATCACTTGAATGTGTCAATCATCTACAGCATCTTTGAATATAGACCATTCAAAAATTTCCTACCTGGTATCACAAGTTTTGGGGTTAAACAATTTTCATTCAAATTTCTTATTATCAATTTATTATCCACAAAAAGGACAGACAGACTCAACACTGTTTGATTTGTCAAAGCCGATCTTTGTCTGGAAAAGGGTTACTTGACCAAAAGCAGTAATTGAGTCTTTCCATGGGAAAAGGTATAAGTTGGTGAAAATTTTCAATGTTGATATAATTTTCCATAAAATGCTAGGGAAATATTATCATTTACATTTCGTTAACCCTTTCCCAAACAACAAATTTTAGGTTGATCCACTTCAAAACTGCCACAAACTAGAATATCACTGAAAGTGATCATATCCCCCAAAAGCGCAGTTTTTGTGCATTTTGAGAAGTTGATTTCATTTGAACTGGGAGCTGTTCAATTGGAAAAAAAGAGCTAACAAAAAATCAACAGACCAAACAACGCGTGTAAATGTTGCAAAAAATACCAATTTTCAACAAAAGGACATAGCTCATTTAACAATCCCCAAGCCCAGCCCTGCCATGCTGATATTTTTCAATAAACCAAAAATTTACAACCATGTATTGAAGACAGTCAATAAAGGTAGGCCTACATTCCTGTAAGATTTGGTTCAAATTTACTGTATAATTGATTTTAAAAGAATTTTCTCTCATGATTTTGTTAAGTCTGATAAGCCCTGCCCTGCCAATACCATATTTTTTGCAAATCAAAAATCCACGAACAATTTTTGAAATAAGTCACCAAATGAACATTCCTGCCAATTATGGTAACAAAACACCGAAACAAAATTTCACGAACAAGTTTTGAAAAGAGTCACCCAAGGAACATTCCTGCCAAGTTTGGTAAGAATTTGCTCAGTGGTTAAGGAGGAGAAGATTTTTGAAGAAATATCTGACAATTTCTTGAAGTCAGATAAGCCCCGCCCTGCCACACCCACATTTTTTGACAAATCAAAAATTCATGAACATACATTGCATACAATCGATCAAGGGACATTAGTGCCAACTTTAGTTCAAAATGGTCTAATAATTCATTTTTAAAGAATTTTCACATGATTTCTCTAAGTCCAATAAGCCCCGCCCTGCCACACCCACAATTTTTGACAAATCAAGAATTTTTTTGAAGAATTATCTAACGATTTCTCGAAGTCGGATAAGCCCCACCCTGCCACGCCAACACTTTTTGGCGAATGAAAAATTCATGAATATGCATTGAATACAATCACTCAAGGGTCATTCCTGTCAAGTTTGCTTCAAATTGGCCTAATAATTGATTTTTAAAGATTTTTCACATGATTTCTCTAAGTCTGATACGCCCCGCCCTGCCACGCCCACAATTTTTAACAAATAAAAATTCACGAACAAGTTTTGAAAAGAGTCACCCAAGGATAATTCCCGCCAAGTTTGGTAAGAATTGGCCCAGTGGTTAAGGAGGAGAAGATTTTTGAAGAATCATCTAACGATTTCTCGAAGTCGGATAAGCCCCGCCCTGCCACGCCCACATTTTTGGGCAAATGAAAAAAATCATGAGCATACATTGGATACAATCACCCAAGGGTCAGTCCTGTCAAGTTTGGTTCAAATTGGCCAAATAATTGATTTTTAAAGATTTTTTACATGATTTCCGAAAGTCCGACAAGCCCCGCCCTGCCACGCCCACAATTTTTGACAAATCAAAAATTCACGAACAAGTTTTGAAAAGGGTCACTAAAGGAACATTCCTGCCAAGTTTAGTAAGAATTGGCCCAAAGGTTAAGGAGGAGAAGAATTTTGAAGAATTATCTAACGATTTCTCGAAGTCCGATAAGCCCCGCCCTGCCACGCCCACAATTTTTGACGAATCAAAATTTTACCAACAAATTTTGAAAAGAGTCACCCAAGGAACATTCCTGCTAAGTTTTGTAAGAATTGGCCCAGTGGTTGAGGAGGAGAAGATTTTTGAAGAATTATCTATCGATTTCTGAAAGTCGGATAAGCCCTGCCCTACCACTCCCACAATTTTTGGCGAATGAAAAAATCATGAGCATACATTGAATATAATCACTCAAGGGTCATTTCTGCCAAGCTTGGTTCAAATTGGCCTGATAATTGATTTTTAAAGATTTTTCACATGATTTCTCTAAGTCCGATAAGCCCCGCCCTACCACGCCCACAATTTTTGATGAATCAAAAATTCACAAACAAGTTTTGAAAAGGGTCACCCAAGGAACATTCCTGCCAAGTTTGGTAAGAATTGGCCCAGTGGTTGAGGAGGAGAAGTTTTTTGAAGAATTATCTAACGATTTCTTGAAGTCGAATAAGCCCCGCCCTGCCACGCCCACATTTTTTGGCGAATGAAAAAATCATGAGCATACATTGAATATAATCACTCAAGGGTCATTCCTGCCAAGCTTGGTTCAAATTGGCCTGATAATTGATTTTTAAAGATTTTTCACATGATTTCTCTAAGTCCGATAAGCCCCGCCCTGCCACGCCCACAATTTTTGACGAATCAAAATTTCACGAACAAGTTCTAAAAAGGGTCACCCAAGGAACATTCCTGCCAAGTTTGGTAAGAATTGGCCCAGTGGTTGAGGAGGAGAAGTTTTTTGAAGAATTATCTAATGATTTCTTGAAGTCGGATAAGCCCCGCCCTGCCACGCCCACATTTTTTGGCGAATGAAAAAATCATGAGCATACATTGAATATAATCACTCAAGGGTCATTCCTGCCATGTTTTGTTTAAATTGGCATGATAATTCAGCCATTCCAGGAAAATTGACTCATTTACAAAAATGAAAATAATGAAAAATGAACTTTTCTGCATGAGCACAAGTTTTATGTTAAAATAAAGTGTCACATGTCTACAATGTATGGTTAAAATTTTACCCACAACATTTTAAGTCCTGCTGAGTTATCGCATTTTCAAATATACCACTATAACCTAGCCGTTACGGAGCATATAAAGCAACTCGAGATACATATAGCGTGAGCTGTGGCCAATGTTATAACCCAAGATCAAAAAGATTGTTTGTTTGACCATCATCAACCATTTGCACAACTTACACGGACAAAATGATAACAATTCAGCGGTAACCCTATGTGGTGATATCAAAACGAGTATTTCACTGTTTAACGCAATATTTGAGCATTTTAAAAGTGTTTGTGATCGTTTGTATTCTCTTTGAAACCATCTTGCAAAGTAAAGTTAAAAGTAAAAATTCCGATAGTAATACCTCTTCAGATTATGTTTTCCAGTGCATCTGGCTCTCGAGCCTTTATTTCTTAGTATGTATGATCGTGGAAAAAATGGCCCTTGTGTTACGGAAAATAGATAATTTCCATAACCTTATTACCATTAGTATCATTTCTTTCAAAGAACTTTAAACGCTAAACGTAAAGGTTCTTACAAAAAAGAAACAACAAATTCGTATAAAACAAATACTAAATTCAATAATACGAATGAATCAATACACGTTTCTTTTAGCACCCTTAAACTGTTAATCTCATTGGCAAAATTGACGAACTTGTACCTTTGCTATTCTTTATTATCACACTCAGAGTAACAATTACATTGTAAGCATCGAGCAAAACAGTCTGCACAGATATGTCTGTATATGCCCCACAAAGTCGTCAACCGGGTACCTCCATGGACAATTTCTAGGATTCAATTTCGATTGATCTACAACAAATAACCAACCTACAACAACTACTCCCAATTCGTCTATTTTGAAAACCAGTGCCACCTTGCCTACTCAGGTTTTGTATACCGTTTCCATTTCGTCTAAATTTGCCTGCTTTATATTTCAGTATGATATCTTATTTTTCGTTAAAAACAATGCGTTGTTTTTCTTGATTTATGAACATGTTATAAGATATGAATTTCGGGGGGAGGGGGTATCTAGAAATATATAATTCGATGGTGTGCTAGACATGTGTGCATTGGTCGTGTAAATTTGTAAGGGTGTTTCAATTTGAAGGGGTGTTAAATTGAACAATTTTCGGTAAGTGTGCAATTACTCGTCCCCTTCTCTTCTGAATTTCTTTTATTTCTAATTAAATCATTTATATATGAACACATACTATTTTAAAGTAAATTGGTTATTCATGCGAATCATATATCCCTAAATAAAAATATGGCTCTCAAAAATCGTTAACAAATAACTCCATAAAATACAATTAAAATATGAATTACAAAGTAAAAAAATAAAAATGAATCATTTGATACAATTTGATGTCAAGCATAATTATTCCATTTATTGACAGGAAATAAAAGAAAAATGCATATAGATCTATATCAAAATATTGAAATGAAAATTAAAATGAATCATAAAGGTCTAGTAATGAAAAATGTATGATGAATTGTAGACCAAGTCGAAGTAGACGAATTCTGAAAGTAGATGAATGTTGATTCTGACAATAAAAATGTAGCAAACGAACTGGGAGTAGAATAAATGTTTGGATGTTACAGTCACTTTGACTAGATCCAAAGCGAGGTCTCCAAAATCACAGCGTCTTAGACTTTCATACACCCTGGTGATTGATTGGATTGGCCATGGTTGACACAAAGTTTAGGCTTTTAGCGTGTGAACTTGTGTCAAAGGATCAGTATTTGCAATTCCAATGGTGAGAGAGCGGTGTAATTTGTCTTAGCCAATTACCTAGTAGAAGGGAACACCAGCTTTCGGAAAAGAAATATAGAGAATCCCTTTCTTCACAACCTATTCAAGACCCGACAATACAAATATGTAGGTTTAGTTTCGGGAAAAAAAGATGTCAGGATTAATGAAAACTAAAGAGAATGTGCAACAACACAGCCTTGGGTATGTTACTTCAATATCAGCATTACAAAAAAGAAGGGAAAATGCACCCTGCATACCTGCTTCTGAAACTTGGGGACTAAACTGTGACAAGTGAGTTGCAAGCCACGTTTGCAGAAAATTATTCCTGTTAACATTATCGTCTGGCCAAGTTCTTCTTTTATTTGCCACAAAAGCGATGTATGCATGTTTTCTAAGAACAACCAGTACAAAGCTGAAAAATGTCTAATGGTGGAATTAGAAAATGGAAATGGCGTTAGGACCAAAAGGGGCATATCTTATGGCCTAGACAATTATGTGTTTCGCTCGCAATAATCAATAGGCTGCTGTAACCATGTCTGTCTACTTGAGAAGCCACAAACTGTTTCAAACCTGTTGTGTAACATGCTTAGATAGAACCTGAAGGGGTATGTTTGCAAATCTATCGCACGCAGATGGCAGTGTATGCTCAATATTCGATAAAATATAGTATATGCTTCCGTAACGAAGAGTCTATATTTCGTAACGGAATATTACTATGTGAATTCACAGATAAACACAATTAAGCGGCTTTGTTAGTATTCCTACTTCATATACTTTTTGATTTAATTATAATCAATTGACATCAAAATGTTTTATGTATCGTAATTTACGCACAAATTGTATACCCAAATATATGCTTCCGTAACATGTTCTTATAGCATATGTGGCAAAACATGGTACAATAAGCTCTATTTAGACAAATTTTAACTATACGGAAATATAAAATTCCATTTGATTCATGCAAACTCAATTAATCAACAAAATAAATCTCATTAATATCAAGAACATGCTACCACCAAATAATATATGCTCCGTAACAGTTATTTTGACCGTAAAACAAAAAGGGTAGATACGTAAATCCTGCATTACTTTGTTTTTTGTTTGAAATTCCAGCTTTTGCACTTCAAATTAAAAAAGAATCGCGCATAAATAAAGAAGTTTTGTATTGCTAATCTGGAAATGAATTTGTATAATACTATATTTGTATACTTCCAAGTCGAATTTCACATTCAACATTCCATTTTTCTACTTGCAGTAGCCGATATAATGAATCTTTGATAACTGCAATGTTTTATATTGTTCACCGTTTTGAAATATTCCTGTTAGTTTAACTCAGGGCGTCCTTTGAAGTACGTTACGGAAAAATATGCGTAACGGAAGCATAGCGACCAAAGGACTTTCAAGTCTCTCAATATGTTATACTCTTGATTATACTTGAAACTCGCCTCTATTTCAACAGTTTGGCACCCACTCTTTCAAAATTTGACAGATTTAGGAATGTCCGTTCATTATTGTGGGCTACACGGACGTAACGGAAGCATAGTAAACGAAATGCGACAAATTCTATTTGTCCATGTTCTTTGCTTTAGTGAAGAAATACTAGGATATTCATAAACTTTAGGGTTTTGATAGTTAAACTAAGCCATTCTCGGACCAAAATAGTTTAAAAATCGGCAAATTGAGAGAAAAGTTGACTTTCTTTCATGCCTTTGAAAGTTCGTTACGGTCACATAGGCAAATCTGGCGACATACAAACAGACATGTTTAAATTCTATTTCATGTATGATGATGGAATCATACTTAATTTAGTCGTAGTATGGTTTAGGGAAAATAATGTCCAAGAGAACAAAGTCTAAGTAAAAAAACGGCTGATTTGGACGGTAGTTTAGAACAAAAAATTGTGCGGCGACATCATCATTTTGACGTCTTTGCAATATTCAACACAACCAAGCACATTCATAAAATCGTTTGAATAAGTTAAAAATCATACTACTTTTTTGCAAATTATGTCCCGTGATAAAAAATATCTTGCTTTTTGTTGTACCTAATTGATAAAGGTGTTAAATAATGCAATGAAGGTCAGCGACATACATTTTCAGTAAATGAGTCAATTTTCGTGGAATGGCTGAATTGATTTTTAAAGATTTTTCACATGATTTCTCTAAGTCCGATAAGCCCCGCCCTGCCACGCCCACAATTTTTGACGAATCAAAATTTCACGAACAAGTTTTGAAAAGGGTCACCCAAGGAACATTCCTGCAAAGTTTAGGGCTGTAACGATACACAGAGAGGCGAATACGAATACACATCACGATACATGGTCACGAATACGAATATTTATTCATGAATACATCATCTTTTTCTAATGACCAAGAATTTGTATTTTATACTACTTTTTACCAAACAATGAGACGCCATAACGATCGAATACTATTCTGATGCCTGTCTGTCATCTTTCTTTTATTGAATTACAAAGCATAAGTACAACAAAGTATCGATTTAGGAACGCAATTTTGACAATTTTACACTTTTAAGACACATGGATTGAAAAATGCCAGATTAATGTAGACGACCGAGTGCCTCCCCCTCAAAACAGACATTGCATGTCCTTTACAATTTAAGAGGATCATATCTGCTGATAATTATGCTATCCATGCACACAAAATTAAAATCCTGTTTTGTTTAGAAAATAATACACACTTGTTAAAGTATGATAGAATAAAGACTGTTCAAAGTACCGGTAATTCCAACAATTCCTGAAGAGAAACTAAACACGAAAACATAACGCTGCTGGTAAGAGTCAACATGACAGTGTAATTCGTATTGCTGATCACAAAACACCGTAACTAAATGTTACCTAGATTTGGATACATCGTTTTAGTTTTTAAGTTGACGACGCGTTCTCGGAGATCAAAAGGGAATGCCGCAAACGCAATCGTCATGATGACGTAGTATATGTCTTTATTCTTTACTCACATGCGTTAGCTCGGGGAATATGTGAAATGGAAAAATAAATGTGGATGTAGTTAATTGGAATGAAAATCGTACACGGTAGGATTTCCACCCGCAAAGCTTACGACTTGCGAGGATCAAAGAGTTTGAACTCGGTGAGGAAATGTGGTTTGTCGGACAATTTTGAATTAACCATTGATTTCATATTTGTACATACTAATCAAAAACTGCAAATCTGATTCAAACGTTCGGCGGGTTTTACAGTACAGTCGCATTAATACTTATGTTAATTTATGCAACACACAAATGGCGCTGATTGGACATTGGTTGTTTTAAAGAATGACAGGTGATCGGGGTGGAACATGTTCAGCTTTCCTAGCTCTTCTTTCAATTTCACTCGACCGATAAGATGTCAATCAAGCAGGAATTATTCTTCCGTTTATATGACAAAAGTTCATTCGGAAAATCGCAAAAAACAATTTGATGAAGGATGTAAATTCGATGTCTATGATTTCTAGCGCGGAAATTAATAGAATTGATAATCTTCCATAGGAAAAAAAATTGCCATGCGTACAGTTTGGATTACTAATTTGGCCGGGATTGAAGATAAAACGTCATGTTTTGTCTACATTGAGATGAGAGCTCTCGTTTGTTAACTTAACAAAACTTAAGAAAACTGCAAATGAAATAGAACTTTTGGGCAATGTTTATTTGCATTTGACATTCTGAAACATGTTCGTATTTTGTATTCGCCAATATTCGGTTCTCAGACTGCCGAATACGATACGTATTCACGAAAATTAAAATATTCGGTTCATCGAATATTCGAGTGTATCGTTACAGCCCTAGCAAAGTTTGGTAAGAATTGGCCCAGTGGTTGAGGAGAAGAAGATTTTTGAAGAATTATCTAACGATTTCTCGAAGTCGGATAAGCCCCGACCTGCCACGCCCACATTTTTTGGTGAATGAAAAAATCATGAGCATACACTGAATATAATCACTCAAGGGTCATTCCTGCCAAGTTTGGTTCAAATTGGCCTGAAAATTGATTTTTAAAATTTTTTTACATGATTTCTCTAAGTCCGATAAGCCCCGCCCTGCCCCGCCCACAATTTTTGACGAATCAAAAATTCACGAACAAGTTTTGAAAAGGGTCACCCAAGGAACATTCCTGCCAAGTTTGGTAAGAATTGGCCCAGTGGTTGAGGAGGAGAAGATTTTTAAAGAAAAACCAACAGACGGACCAACAGACAGACAGACAGACCGACAACCTGACTCCTATATACCCCCCAAATTGAATTTGGGGGGTATAATGACAAAATGGATGTTATTAATGATAGGATTTGTGTAAAATATGGCACAGAAAATATTGAGACAAAAGGAGAAACTGCTGTTTATCAGCAGTTTCTTCTTTTGTTTCAATGTTTTCCCAAGTAATTTCTATTTGGGACGTCAAAACCAGGTTTTGTTTGGGAAAGGGTTAAATGACCCATCTGAAATGTTGAATAATTGAAGATAATGGTTACAAAATAAATGTCAAAGAATTCCTACAAAATGATGTCATGCCAACTTGCGCCTTTCCTCATGTACAGACTCTACTATGTTACAGCTAAGTAACAAATGCACACACACACAACAACAAGTGGTGAAAGAGAAATTTCTTGTTGACTTCAAATTGGGATTAATAATTGGGAGAGTTATCCATTTTGTTCGAATGGAAAGACAGAAGCAACAAGAACTGTTGCTGAGCAGACTAATACACTCCACTGGCACAAGTCACAAATTTAAAGTCAAATTATCCCCCTTGCTTGACCTTGGAGAGCAAAGAAATTTCTTCATGTGAATGTCCATGTCATTTTGATCATTCCTGGGAATTTTTATCAATATCCATCCAGCTGTTTGGGGATAGTTGTTATGACGAGAATTGTGGCAGACAGACAGACACGGTGATTCCTATATACCCCTCCCAAACTTTGTTTATGAGGATATAGAAAATCAACAATAAATCATATCAATACTTACAGTGGCTTTGATGTTCTTTGCCCTGTCTGCATATCTCAGTGTATTGTAAGTATCTTCAAAAGACATGGCAGAAGGACTGAAATGGAGGCAAAACTTGTCATTATCAGGGGACAAAACTTTGCATTCATTCTAAATATCGTAAACAGAATTCAAAGTGATAATTGTACAACTACCAATGAGTATATAAGTGAAACTTCATTACGAAAGATCAGAACACATTGAGAAAAAGATCTCCAAGGAGTACAGAGTTAAGTCTGGAATGTTTTTGTTTTCATCTAGTGATGGTTTAAACTTTAATAATGATTTACCTGACAGCAGCGATCATGACAGTTTGACAGTTTCCACCAAGAGAATCTTTCAGTAGTCGTGTTAGTTTACTATCCCTGTATGGAACAAACCCTTTATTCTGCAATACATCATCAGATTCATTACACGAAACAAGAGATGTGTTTGTGTCTTTTGTGAAACATAAATGCCCCCGAAATGGCTAATGTTAAGTTTTTGGACACACAGACAGATGAACACGAGTAAAACACTATGCCCCCGATCTTTCTATATATGGGGACGAGGGGATCAAAATCAAAATATGTTAAACTTACAAATCAATCAAAATGTCCAAAATGTAAAAAAAAAACCTGTAAAGATACCATTGCTTAAAGCTACTATTTCCCAGATTTGGACCCAAAAATTGTCAAATACAAACGAAATGTACACTTTTTAAGCTTTATATGACCTGATTAAATGATTACGACAAACTATTGAAGCAACGACTCATTTTTTCGCAATTTGATACCAAATTCATGAAGCGATATCGAAAGTAGGTCAAAACAGTAGGACATGCGACTTTCTTAAATGACGTCACAACATACATGATGACGTCATATTGAAATTCAAGTATGAATCTCGTTTGAATCATGGTCCGCGCTGTATGCGCATGTGCAACAATTTCAAAATAATTCTAACCCCATCAGTGATGGGGTTGAATTTAGGTTTGGATTCTCCCTAAATTCAGCTATCTGTCTTGTAATTTCGGCTCATTCTCTGTCTGAATCGCATATTATTAACCATCCCGAGGTTGTCAACACAAAAGTTTTGCATATTTTTTCAAAAAATTTCATTTTATGCAATTAGACCATCTGTTACTGTCGCCCTTTAATACAACTAACCCTTTTTGTTCTTCTAAAACATTTAACTCTATGATAAAACTATTCTCATGCGTTGCTAGACAATTGTTATCAAACTAGTAGAAGTAGAAGTTTAAATCAAAGGATTCTTACAGATTATATTTGATTTTCATTGCAGCTCACAATTTGAAAATTGTCTAATCATGATGTTCAATGAAGATTCTTAAGACTTAATATACCAAAATGTTTGATCTTTTTCCTGTGGTGTTTGTGAATGTTAATTGTCTCACAGATTATCAATTCATTAATTTTGTTGTAACAATCATAATCAGTATCTAACCTTATTTTCTGCCAAAGCATTGATGACATTTCCAAGTGCCAACAATGACCTGTTAATATTGGCCCCCTCTCTGAAGCGCGAGCCCTGGTTTTTGGTGACTGTGGCCCTCTCAGACCCAGCCAAGTCTACAAGACACATCTTGGCTACTCTTACTTCTGTACTGATGTTGGCTGTCCTGTCTTGCTGTCTTACAAACACCTGGGGAAAAGGAGACAAAATCTAAAACTATAGGTTTGTATTACAACTAAAAGCTCAAGCATCATAAACATCCAATACATGTATTAACACATTACTTAACTTTTTTCCAAATCCAGAAATTAGGGTGATCTTATTTGAAGACTACTACCAAAAACGAAATGGATGTTCATAAAGATAGAATTTGTGCATTACTAGAGCTGTCGGCAGACAACAAAGTCCGCCTATCAAGCGCTGGATCGTGAAACAAGATGTATATATTTTATGTAAAACCCCAATGTTAAGTTTTCAAATAGACAGACATGAGTAAAACAATATGTCCCCAATCTTTCAATAATCAATATGGGCCCATAAAAATTCTAAGTCTGAAAAGGGTAACATTCCTCTAAACATGAGATGTTTGTAAAAAATATATGCACTATTAACCCTTTCCCAAACAACAAAAATTTGGGATGGTCCGATTTGAAAGTTGCTGCAGGCGACAAAATGGACATTGAAAAGGAAAGGATTTTTGTACAATGTAGCTAAGAAAATATTGGGACAAAAGGAGAAACTGCTGGTTATCAGCAGTTTCTTCTTTTGTTTCAATGTTTTCTCAAGACTTTCCTATAATTAGGGACGTCAAATCCAGGTCTTGTTTTGGAAAGGGTTAAGGGCCTACCTTTGATGTAGACATCTAACAATTGAAGCAGCCCCATGGTGGTTTTTATCCAGTACAAAAATCGACAAAGGACAATAACTCCATGAGAGAATTTGCACAAATCCCAACCCAAAATGATCCCTGTAAGATCAAATTACCTGAAACACAGCATGTGACCTGGATGACTCGGCATTGGCATCTGTAGGGTGCTGACTTCTGTGTTGATTTCCATATTGTAACATGTACAGCAACTCCTCGGCATTCTTAGGCTGAAAGCGATAAAAATTTTGTTATGATTTCAACCCTTTCTCAAATGACGAAATTTTATGGTGGTTCCATATGAGAGAAGTTACATGTGACATTATGAATGTTGTTTTAGATAGAAAATGTTGTTTAATACAGCACAGAAAATATTGAGGCAAAGACAGAAAATGCTGATAAGTATTTTCTTCTTTTCTTTTCATTAGGGACATCAAAACTAGGTATTGTTTGGGAAAATGTTTAATCGTTACATGCAGCAACATCTTATACAGGTCAAAGTTCAAAGATGTTACAGAAGTGAATTTCAAATGTATGAAATTTTACATTTTCTATGTCTTTCTCAGTAAAAAAACATTTTGAGGAAGGAAGAAGTTGCTTGCCACAATGTTTTCTAAAACCTATCTCTTTTCAAGGGGTCAAAACATGTCAATGTCAAAAATGCTGTAACTACAGCTTGAATAACTTAAACCTTTTCCAAACAACAAAATTTTAGGGTGATCCAATTCAAAAACGGCTACAAATGACAAAATGGATGTTATTAAAGATAGAATTTGTGTATAATATGACATAGAAAATATTGAGACAAAAGGAGGAATTACTGGTTATCAGCAGTTTCTTCTTTTTTCTCAATGTTTTCACAAGTCTATTCTATCAAGGACGTCAAAACAAGGTCTTGTTTGGGAAAGGGTTAATGAACAATAATATTTACCTTGTGTAGAGATAGTCCTGGTATTACAACACCTTTCCCCGGGTCTTCCCTGATAGGCAATGGACCTCCCGGCATCAGTAAATCTCTAATGGTTTCATTGTATACCTGTATGGAAAAGGAATCAATTCTTCAACATATACTGGCTTGCGACCAGTTCTCGCCAACTATACCATATCACAGTAAAGACGAAGACGTGATATTATTCAATAAGATTTATTTTCGGAAAAAAAGAAGTTGATGTCAACATAACTTGTATGCCGGAAAGGAATCTTTTTTAGTCTTATCCATGAAATGGGTTAGTTGGCGAGAATTGGTATGCGGCGAGAACTGGTCGCCAGCCAGTATGATATTAAAATATACTTGCTACAATTGTGATCCTATATTTAACCATGTTTCATGTATCTATTACCTAGAAATAACAGCTACCGTATAGCACTTTATTTCTGCGGGGACTGTATTTCTGCTATTTCTGCGGTCCTTGACGGCACCTCAGAAATAAACAGGCATGTGACGAGTACTGACTTTCTAATACTCGAATAATACTTGAGTATTTCAGATTTGGTACTTGTACTTATGAGTACTGAGTACTAAACTGGTTACAGTACTTAAGTAGTACTGGAGTAGTACTTAAGTATTCTTGAGTATATATGCAGGGTTGCCACTTGTTAGAGGAAATAAAATTCCCTGACAATTCCCTGACATTTCCCTGACAAAATTGGAAAATTCCCTGACATGTTTCGTCGCGGTAATTTCGCGGTAACTTGCGATGTCTTGAGACAATTTTTGATGGCGAGGTTGAAATCATTAATTTCATGGAACTGCATCTTATTTTTTCAAAATTCCCTGACAATTCCCTGACATTTGCTGGTATTTTCAAATTTCCCTGACAGCTCACAAAATTCCCTGACAATTCCCTGACCTTGAAAAAAATTAAATTTCCCTGACTTTTCCCTGACACGTGGCAACCCTGATATGAGTACTAGAATGACATGCAATATACACCGAAATTTTAACAAGGAAAAGATACATTTTGTGTTTAACATGGTTTATTGCTCAACAAGAAATCCTGCTAAGCAAAATGAATATGTTTAAGTAGTACTAAAGGCCCGGTCCCACTGCACTTTCGGATGCAAAGAGGATATAAAACGTACAAAAAATCTTGTTTTCCGTTAGACGTCTCTTGCCATCCGTTGGAAGTCTGATGTGTACTTATTGCATACGTTTTATCCAACGGGCATCTGTCAACGGTAATTTCATCCGCGCAAGAAGTTTTGAGCTGCCCAAAACTTTTAGAAAGGATGAACTTTCCGTCGTGTACAACATAAATCCGCAATATATACGAGCAACAGACGTTCTATGTCCGTTATCAGTCTGTTGTATCCTTTCTTCATCCTATAGGCATCCTTGAAACTCAAATCAACCGAAACTGAAAAGGGATTGATAGGGGAACGATATGGTACATGGAACGTCTATACATCGTTATCAGCACGGAAATAGAAAGGATGTAAGCATATGCATTGCGTATATAAAGTATACAAATGGAAAAAAGAGTTTTTATCTTGGATGTATTCCGTATATTTAGCTGACATCCGCTCACATCCGCCAGGCTTCCCACGACTATCCGTTTAACATCCCCGCTATATACTTCTGACGTGCTCTCTTTTCCGTTATATTTTCGCTATTTTCTAAAGCGGATGAAAACGGATGGTACCACTACCGAAAATTTGCTCGTCCGCTGTGTCCTTTTTGCATATGTTTTTGTCAATCGGCCAGTGGGACCGGGCCTTTAGCAATCACACTGATGTTGCAAATGAATGCTGATTTGTGCAGTACCAGATTTTATTAAACAGTGTTGAATCTCTCTGTTTTGTAAGGAATTACATGAACAAGCTGAGAATAAACTTGAGTTCATTTTCTGGTATTGACCAACTAAAAGGTATACAGTTTTAATACAGGTTAGCATCTATGATAGATTAACAAAATATATATCTAAACAATACATAACAAAGGATTATTTTATCATAATTGCCTAAAGGTGTGAATTGTGTCATTGATAACCCTTTCCTAAATGGCTAAAGTTGAGGTTGGTCTAATTTGAAAGCTGATGCAGATGACAAAATGAGTAATGAGAAAGATTGGATTTGTGTACATTATAGCTTGGAAAATATTGAGACAAAAGGAGAAAATACTGATTATCAGCATTTTCTTCTTTTTCCTCAATGTTTCCCAAACATTTTCTTACAGGTATTTCAAAGCCAGGTCTTGTTTTGGAAAGGGTTAACATAGGTAAAACTGTAAAATAATGACTAGTATAATGAATGTGGTCCATGCGTTTGTATTCTGATTGAATCATTTGTTCTTTTGAAATATGTTTTCTAATATAAAGTACTCAAAAAGATTCATGAGTACTGAGTACTGAAGGGTCAGTACTTGAGTAAGTATGAGTATGAGTACTCATTTTCCCCATAAGTACTGAGTACCAGTGAGTACGGAAAAAAGTGGTACTTGTACTCATAATACTCGAGAACAAGTATGAGTATCACATGCCTGGAAATAAAATCCGCAGAATATTAACCCCAAAGATAAAGATTGTTGTCGTTCTTCTATTTTAGTCATAAGGGAATGTTAAACAGTTACCCCTTGATGCAAATTCAAAAACAGTGTAACTACATCTTAAATTAAGATGTAGATAAGACATTTTTGTTCATCCATGAATAACAATTTAACAAGTTTGTTTGATTGATAACAGTTTGACACATTTTTCTTTTCACACCTATCTGTATACCGTTACGGAATTGTTTACCATTACGACTCTATAGATAACTAAATGAGATTATCCCTTAACCATCACGGAGTAATTCAAATATTTTGTAAGCAACGTCTTTCATGACATGTTTGACACTGGCTTAAACTGATTTCATAGCGCAGAAATAAAATCTTAAACTTTGTACAGTGAGAGACCACAGAAATATGTTACGCAGAAATTTAACCTGGCTGATTTTAGGAAAAAACGCAGAATTTGGAGCTCGCAGAAATAAAGTGCTATATGGTATCTAAATCTCCATCTATCCATCTATCTGCACTGCAGTGTTGTGTTTATAAAACATTGAGAGAAAAGAAGAAAGAGTTAAACCCACCTCTAGATATGACACAGCTACATCACATGTCTGATTATCCTTCATTCCGTCTATGTGAGAATACAGGTCCATCATTGTGTGGTACATTACACCCGGCTGCTCTTTTGAACCTAACATTGTGTAGGTCTTACCAGCCCCTGTTGCCCCATAGGCAAACACTGAAAAAACAAAATGTGTAACAGAGCTCCAGATAAGAGGGGGTGATGTAATAATTCTGTTATTGTTCATCAAACCATATATTGTGGGTAATCATTTGCATCGTCTCGTGGAGACGATTCAAATGAGTACCCACAACATAGGGTTTGGAATTAAAATAACAAAGTTAGAATGGCTTCACCCCCACTTATCTGTAGCCCTGTGTAATTTATGAAACACAAATGCCCTCAAAATGGCCAATGTTAAGTTTTCGGAAAGACTGGTGTCAGACAGACACCAGTAAACCATTATATGTTGTATATTGTTAAAGTCAAAGTAAAGCAACTTCAAATTTCGCTACTATTCATTTAGGAAAAAGTGCATCTGAAACACAAATGCCCTCTAAATGTAAGTAAAGGGGTTTTGAAGCTAAGAGTAAGACAACACTTAGACAACACTTAGACAATACACTTAATTTCTTTTTGTTGCAATGCTTTCAAAAAGTTCCCAAAACCTAATTGATTTTAATTGCACATTGATCAGGTTTGATGTTTGATCATTTAACCCATTACTGCATAGTGACGCCCTTTGACTCCTTCACAAGAAAAGGCTTGGGAAAACTTTGTGGAAAATGAAGAAATTGCTTGCGACAAGCAATTTCTTCATTTTCCACAATGTTTTCCCATCAAAAATGGGAATGTTTTTAAATTTTCATCAACTTGAAATTGTCGTCTGCAGCATCTCTCGAATTGGAATAGTCCAAAATTTTGCCGTTTGGTAAAGGGTTAAATAATAGGAATTTCTACCAATTTAAAAGGAGTCTAAGACTTGCTGACCCCTCTAATCACTTGCTAAACCTTGTATCTGTAAGCAGAGCAAAAGATAAGAGGGGGTGAATATATTCATTCTTCTTATATTTGAAATCTAAACCCTATGTTGTGGGTACTCATTAAAATTTTCAAGACGAGATGATTCTAATAAGTACCCACAACGTATGATTTGATGAACAGCTAGTGAAATATTTCATTTTGAAAAGCCATCACCCTCTCTTAACCCATCTTCGCTAGCCAAGGTTGAACCCACCTACGTTTGTATTCACCCTTGGCGGATTTAGTCCGATTTTCTTGAAATCGCGAAGCGCCGCCTAGCGGTTGTTCTGCTGGTTGTTTACGTCCACCATTGATGACGTCATTAACGCACGTTGTCTTTCGTGTCATACGTTATGCCGATTATGTAAAAGTTAGATGCTTTTTTGGTCGAATTGTCGAAAGTATAATAATTTGTCGATTAAAGTTAGGGAATTCCTGTCTATTGCAGTCAAATTCTTAGGAAAAATCGCACATCTTCGCGTTTTTGAGTTGCAAATGCAATGCTTTTTCCCGCCCGTTGTCATGATTTGGTTACTCATAACAAATGTATCAGTCGACAATCTGATTGGTTCCAGCGAGACCTCGCTGGAACCAATGAAAACGCTTTCCAGGAGGCCAAGAAAATCGGACTAAATCCGCCAAGGGTGAATACAGAAACGACGTTACGTCGTAGATGTCACCCTTGGCTTGTGAAGATGCCACAACATATGATTTGATGAACAGCTAGTGAAATATTTCATTTTGAAAAGCCATCACCCTCTCTTAACCCTACCGAACGACAAAATTTTAGACTAGTCCAAATTCAAAGATGATGCAGATGACAATTTCAAATGAATGAAATTTTGATTTTTTTTGTCTTTTTACATAGAAAACATTGTGGTAAATGAAGAAATTGCTTGTCACAAGCAATTTCTTCATTTTCCACGATGTTTTCCAAAGCCATTATTTTGTGGGGAGTCAAAAGGAGTCACTGTGTGGTAATGGGTTAACTGTAGCTATGTTGTATGCAGTATACCTGAACAGTTATAACCATCCAAAACGCCAGAGATTACTGAGTTGGTGGTTTCTTTGTAAATGTCTGTATTCTTTGCATCTGGACCAAACACTCTGTCAAAGGCAAATTTAAGGTCTCGATTCTGGCGCTTCCGTATATCTCTGCGACCCTTCCGTCCACCAAGATCCATTCCAGAGTTTTCTTTCGGATCGAAAACAAGGATGTTTTCGTCCACAGCCTGAACCACGACACGAAAGTTTCCCTCAACTTCCTTGACATTCTGAGGTCGGATTCGGACCACAACTTTGACATTAGACCCACTCTTGGCATCCCCGCCAGCATTCTGGTCAGGTGGGTGCGGACGCTTCCTCGATGGTAGGCTGGACATCACTGCAACAGAAAAAGCAGTAGATCGGCGTTTTGCAACAACTTATATCTTAACCCTTTTCCAAACGACAAAATTTTGGATGATTCTAATTCGAAAGCTGATGCAGACGGCAAAATGTATGTTAATAAAAATTCAAATTGTGTGTGATATAGCCAAGAAAATATTGAGCCAAAAGGAGAAACTGCTGGTTATCAGCAGTTTCTTCTTTTGTCTCAATGTTTTCCCGAGCCTTTTCTATTAGGGACGTCGGACCACAACTTTGACATTGGACCCACTCTTGCCATCCCCGCCAGCATTCTGGTCAGGAGGGTGGGTACGCTTCCTCGATGGTAGGCTGGACATCACTGCAACAGTAAAAGCAGTAGATCAGCGTTTTGCAACAAGTTATATCTAAGCCCTTTCCCAAACGACAAAATTTTGGATGATTCCTATTCGAAAGCTTCTGCAGACGGCAAAATGTATGTTAATAAAAATTGAATTTGTGTGTGATATAGCCAAGAAAATATTGAGCCAAAAGGAGAAACTGCTGGTTATCAGCAGTTTCTTCTTTTGTCACAATGTTTTCCCAAGCCTTTTCTAATTTCTATTACTATTAGGGACGTCAAAACCAGGATGTCGGACCACAACTTTGACACTGGACCCATTCTTGGCATCCCCGCCAGCATTCTGGTCAGGAGGGTGGGGACACTTCCTCGATGGTAGGCTGGACATCACTGCAACAAAAAAAGCAGTAGGTCTACATTTTGCAACAATTTATATCTTAACCCTTTCCCAAACGACAAAATTTTGGATGATTCCAATTCGAAAGCTGCTGCAGACGGCAAAATGTATGTTAATAAAAATTGAAATTGTGTGTGATATAGCAAAGAAAAAATTGAGCCAAAAGGAGAAACTGCTGGTTATCAGCAGTTTCTTCTTTTGTCTCAATGTTTTCCCATGCCTTTTCTATTACGGACGTCAAAACCAGGACGTCGGACCACAACTTTGACATTGGACCCACTCTTGGCATCCCCGCCAGCATTTTGGTCAGGAGGGTGCGGACGCTTCCTCGATGGTAGGCTGGACATCACTGCAACAAAAAAAGCAGTAGGTCTGCATTTTGCAACAAGTTATATCTTAGCTCTTTCCCAAATGACAAAATTTTGGATGATTCCAATTCAAATTGCTGCAGACGGCAAAATGTATGTTATTAAAAATTGAAATTGTGTGTGATATAGCCAAGAAAATATTGAGTCAAAAGGAGAAACTGCTGGTTATCAGCAGTTTCTTCTTTTGTCTCAATGTTTTCCCATGCCTTTTCTATTAGGGACGTCGGACCACAACTTTGACATTAGACCCACTCTTGGCATCCCTGCCAGCATTCTGGTCAGGAGGGTGCGGACGCTTCCTCGATGGTAGGCTGGACATCACTGCAACAAAAAAAGCAGTAGGTCTGCATTTTGCAACAAGTTATATCTTAACCCTTTCCCAAACGACAAAATTTTAAATGATTCAAATACCAAGCTGCTGCAGACGGCAAAATGTATGTTATTAAAAATTGAAATTGTGTGTGATATAGCAAAGAAAATATTGAACCAAAAGGAGAAACTGCTGGTTATCAGCAGTTTCTTCTTTGGGCTCAATGTTTTCCCAAGCCTTTTCTATTAGGGACGTCGGACCACAACTTTGACATTGGACCCACTTTTGCCATCCCCGCCAGCATTCTGGTCAGGTGGGTGCGGACGCTTCCTCTATGGTAGGCTGGACATCACTGCAACAAAAAAAGCAGTAGGTCTGCATTTTGCAACAAGTAATATCTTAACCCTTTCCCAAACAAAAAAATTTTGGATGATTCTAATTCGAAAGCTGCTGCAGACGGCAAAATGTATGTTATTAAAAATTGAAATTGTGTGTGATATAGCAAAGAAAATATTGAACCAAAAGGAGAAACTGCTGGTTATCAGCAGTTTCTTCTTTTGGCTCAATGTTTTCCCAAGCCTTTTCTATTAGGGACGTCAGACCACAACTTTGACATTGGACCCACTTTTGCCATCCCCACCAGCATTCTGGTCAGGTGGGTGCGGACGCTTCCTCTATGGTAGGCTGGACATCACTGCAACAAAAAAAGCAGTAGGTCTGCATTTTGCAACAAGCTATATCTTAACCCTTTCCCAAACGACAAAATTTTGGATGATTCTAATTCGAAAGCTGCTGCAGACGGCAAAATGTATGTTAATAAAAATTGAAATTGTGTGTGATATATCCAAGAAAATATTGAGCCAAAAGGAGAAACTGCTGGTTATCAGCAGTTTCTTTTTTTGTCTCAATGTTTTCCCAAGCCTTTTCTATTAGGGACGTCGGACCACAACTTTGACATTGGACCCACTCTTGGCATCCCCGCCAGCATTCTGGTCAGGTGGGTGCGGACGCTTCCTCTATGGTAGGCTGGACATCACTGCAACAAAAAAAGCAGTAGATCGGCGTTTTGCAACAAGTTACAGTGCCCTCCAAAAGTCCTTGGACAAATATTTCATTATGCATTTTTGCCCTTTTCCGTGGGATTTAGCGAAAATGCCTGGATTTTTCAAACTCTTTCTAATACAGGGAGGTAATTAAACACTATCTAAGATAATTTTATTTCTTTTCCTCGAAATTAGACTTTGATTATTTGAAATAAATCAATTTTATGAAATATCCATTATTTACACAATAACGGACGCATAGATATTTCATGTCTGTATGCAACCTTTTGAACCAGTTTTCGAAAGCGAATGGAAACATCATTTAACTGGTGACCAGAAAACAGCCTCTGATCACCTGCGAAAAGAATTTACAAAAAAAATGCTGTCCAAAGAGGGAAGAGTTTGTTGCCAACTCATGAGAGAGCAGGGTATCTCCGTTGCAGACATCTCTAGGCAGATTGGACATCCTAGGTAGGCAATTGCATTTTTATTTCAATGCTTACTAGATGAATTGATAACTCACTGTTAAAAATACAGTAAAAATGTAACATTTTCTCGAAATGTTTGCTCTTTATCTTGTACAGATTGACGATTGACGATTTACTGCAGAGGTATGCAATGACTGGAAGCCATGATGGCAGGCCCAGGATTGGCAAACCAAGTGTTTCAAGTACTTGGGATGACAGACTGATAGTTAGACCTTCACTTGGGGACCGTTCCACAGCTACAGTCTACTTGGAGAGACACAAATGTGTTTGCATCAACATTGACAGTATGGAGAAGACTCCATGCCGCAGGACTAGATGACCATTTGGCTGTCCAGAAGCCTTTGCTAATCCCTCATCATAGACAATTGTGCTTTGACTTTGCCAGAGAACACCAGGACTGGATTGGTCTGCTGTACTTGTCAGTGATGATCAAAACTCATTCTGTTTCAGAGTGATGGTAGAGTGTGTGTGAGACAGCGATCTGGCGAGCAGCTTTGTAGTGACTGTACTGCTCCCACGGTGAAGTTTGGAGGTTGTAGTGTCATGGATTGGGGAACAATGAGTTGCAGGGATACTGGGTGTATGGCTTATGTTGAAAGAAAGCTGAATGCTCAGGGTTACACCAAGATTTTACAAGATCGTGCAGTGCCATTAGCTCATCTACTAGAATATGGAAATGACTTTACATCCCAGGATGATGGAGCATTGCGTCATAGAGCAAAAATTGTGAATGAGTGGAAGCAGGAAAACCATTTCCAATGTTTGAATTGTCCAACTCAGTCCCCTGACCTCAATCTGATTGAAAATCGTTGGCAACAAATGAAAACCAGTCTCGGAAACACCTGCAGCCAAAACGTTCGAGACGTTAAGCATAATGTGAGGATTTGTTGGGACCAAGTCACTCCAGAGACATGCCAACACCTTGTTTGAAGTATGCCGCATCGTATACAAGCTTTCTTACAAGCCACAGCAGGCCATTCTAAGTCTTGACAATTATTGGCATAATTGCTATTTAGCGCTCATTTTCCAAAAATGTGTTTTTGTCAATAAATTGCCAGAATTATAGAACTGGTTTTGAATATTTTCATGGTTGTTGATTATTTTTATAATAATAAAGCAAAAAAATATCCTAAATATTGGAATTTTGCAATGAACTTTACTGAAAAGGCCAAAAAAGAGTTTGTCCAAGGACTTTTGGAGGGCACTGTATATCTTAGCCCTTTCCCAAGCGACAAAATTTTGGATGATTCCAATTCGAAAGCTGCTGCAGACGGCAAAATGTATGTTAATAAAAATTGAAATTGTGTGTGATATAGCCAAGAAAATATTGAGCCAAAAGGAGAAACTGCTGGTTATCAGCAGTTTCTTCTTTTGTCTCAATGTTTTTCCAAGCCTTTTCTATTAGGGACGTCAAAACCAGGACGTCGGACCACAACTTTGACATTAGACCCACTCTTGGCATCCCCGCCAGCATTCTGGTCAGGTGGGTGCGGACGCTTCCTCGATGGTAGGCTGGACATCACTGCAACAGAAAACGCACAGTCTTCATTTTGCAACAATTTATTATTAGTTATATCTTAACCCTTCCCCAAACGGCAAAATTTTGGATGATTCCAATTCGAAAGCTACTGCAGACTGAGACAGCAAAATGTATGTTAATAAAAATTAAAATTATGTGTGATATAGCCAAGAAAATATTGAGCCAAAAGGAGAAACTGCTGGTTATCAGCAGTTTCTTCTTTTGTCTCAATGTTTTCCCAAGCCTTTTTCTATTAAGGACGTCAAAACCAGGACGTCGGACCACAACTTTGACATTAGACCCACTCTTGCCATCCCCGCCAGCATTCTAGTCAGGTGGGTGCGGACGCTTCCTCGATGGTAGGCTGGACATCACTGCAACAAAAAAAGCAGTAGGTCGGCGTTTTGCAACAAGTTATATCTTAGCCCTTTCCCAAACGACAAAATTTTGGATGATTCTAATTCGAAAGCTGCTGCAGACGGCAAAATGTATTTTAATAAAAATTGAAATTGTGTGTCACAGTGTGATATAGCCAAGAAAATATTGAGCCAAAAGGAGAAACTGCTGGTTATCAGCAGTTTCTTTTTTTGTCTCAATGTTTTCCCAAGCCTTTTCTATTAGGGACGTCGGACCACAACTTTGACATTGGACCCACTCTTGGCATCCCCGCCAGCATTCTGGTCAGGTGGGTGCGGACGCTTCCTCTATGGTAGGCTGGACATCACTGCAACAGAAAAAAGCAGTAGGTCTGCATTTTGCAACAAGTTATATCTTAAAGGGGCTCGTTCTATGTTTTTATGCTTCCGAACTGTTCGGGAACTCATATTTCGTCACCCTAGTGCAATAACTCAATAAGTGCATTTTTTCCAAAAATGCTTTTTTTGCATTAAATTAATCCTTAGCATGGTTTACATGTCCTAAAAAAATTTCATGTTGAATTTCAAATTAGAAATGTGATTTTTTTCAATAGAAGCAAAACTCAATATCTACAGATGGTCATTTTTTTAGCGCAAAAACTGAATAACTGCTTTTGTTCACTTCTTGCACTCAGTCAGTGGAATTAATCAACTTTTCTATCAGATATTCCAGTAGGATACAGCAGAACAGGAATTTGCTATGGTCAGTAAATTATGTAATTCAATCCATTCGGCCACTCCAGGAAGCCAATAAATTATTCATGGTATGTTTATACTGATAAGCCCTGGGTGTAACCCGAGTAACCATCATTGAAAGAGAAAATCTTCTGTGTGATTTATTTGTCAATTTTGCATCAAATGGAGGTTTTGCAACACAATTGACTAACTCGTACCTAAAATACATGAATTAAAGATTCAATGTGTTTGGTTGGATGAAATTAATTAAGAAGATTCATCAATGTCTATCGAGGACAATTTATGTTGATTGACAACATTCATTCTTTAACACAATCAAATTTTTATATTTGTACATCTATCAGGGTATAGACCAAATTAAAAACTTACAAATTACAATAATCCAGTTTAACAGAGAAAAACCTTATAATTCTTTACGGGAAAATGGCTTTGTAAGGGGCATCGAGGTCAAAGAAAATGCTGAAACCCAACATATTTGTACTTTCCTACCAAGATTGATAAATAACCATGACTGGAATTTGTTGGTTTCACATAACAGTGTATGAAAAGTGTACAATACTGATATCAAAATAGCCTTTTCTTTTTTTCAACCAACATTTTAGCATCAATTATAGCGGACGAGAATTGACCTGGCAGAGCTTTCCATTCGATTAGCATGGACTGCTCTGCCAGGTCATATCTTGTGAGGTATACAAACTGTTTGTTTGTATGATATCATTATTAATACATATTAAAATACAGTTCTTTTAATCGTTTAATGTTCTAAAAGTTGTCAGAGGGAGCGTCTGATTTAGTAAATCGCCAAACCCAATTTCAAAGTTCTTAGGAATTACAGTCTATGAAAATAACGAAAGAGAAGAAGAAAATGCAGGTAATATTTTTCTGTATTTTTCCTGTGCTGAAATGATCATAGTTTAACTTGTATATGCACATATCAGCCTTACATGTTGCTGTTTGGGATTCGCTAGTGTAACAATAACGATGCTGATTAAAATCTTTTGAATATAAAAGAAATCAAGATGAAGAGCATTGAATGAATACTTGGAATCAGTATTTTCCTCTTTACCTCAATGCCAACTTAGAATGAGTATTAACGCCTCCTTTGTCTCAATGTTCTCTAATAGTTTTCCTTTTGTGGATGACAAAAACAGGACGGTTTGGAATGGTCTTATTTAATGGGTTATAGCAATTTTCTAAAATATGCTTCATTGCGAGAAATATTGAGGCAAAAGGAAAAATACATGGAATTAGCATAAATTGCTTCTTTTGCTTCAATATTTTTAACCCTTTATTATTATTTTTTTAACATTATCAAGTCACAGTCAGTCAATTTAATGTACACACATGATTCTTAAAAAATTGTTGAGTACTATTATAAGAATGAAATCATATTCATAATACATTTATATCTATTTACTGACTTCTATCTCTGATAAGAAACATAATATGCTACACTTGCAGCTTCTTATCACATTCCAAATCAGTTGTTGTCAGGAGATTTATGGCCCCCTGCTGTAAAAGCAACCTAGAATAAACTCTTGACCTTCATACCGATTACAGATGTAACGGCTGGTCACGGGCCACCGGTGAGCCCAGAAATTCCTTAAGTCTACTCTCTGCACTGAATTATTTTACTTTTACAGGAAAATTGTTTAATGCAAGAAATGAATATCTGCATTTATTACATCATTAATGACATCCTAAAGGGTTATTAATAGCTAAAAATTCATAATTAAGTGTCTTTAGTTTAATATTTAAAGAAAGAATTGTAAAAATAACTAATTCTGGTAAGTCTTTATGCGTTTTTGATAGTACTTAAAGAAATTGATGAAATTTGGTCATGATAAGATATTACATGTAGAATCATAATTAGTTGTTTTTCTATTCTTTATCAATATTACCTTGCATTTTACTCAGCGAGACTTTTTACGAACAATTTTAACCAAATTTATTGCATACTGTTAACTTAATTAAAACACTAGATTATTTACTTTTTTGATGCATTACATGGTTTAACCAAATATGCAACCCATGATTTCTGTCTCATGTATGCAACCCATAATTTCTGTCTCATGTGTAAAATGTTGTAATTGTTCAAAAACAAGGGTTGACAAAGAATGTTGAATACACTAGCTGCTATTCTGCAGTCAATGAAAGTGCCTGTCAGTAATTTGTGCGCTAAGATATTTTATAATATTTTGGATGCTAAGCATTGTTTTAAAATGATAAAGTCCTTAGAGGAAGCCTTTAAGGTTTACAGACCCTGAAAAAATATACACTTTCTAGCCGTACGAAATGCACCAAATTTCACATACTTGTAAATACACTTCACTTAAGTTGATTCACCGTGCCGGAATTCAAGATTATGCTTCAAGAAGAGAATAATTTACAAATATCATTTACTCTATATTCATATACAAGGGAGGTAATTTTTAAAATTTTTGTCAAATATTTCCATAAGTATGAATTTATTCAAAATTCTAAACCGTGCAAAATGCTTATGTTTGTATTTGGAATGGAAATGTAACGCAGTTTAAGAATAATTTGCACTTTTCAAATTTCGCCTCTGACTGTTAGGTGTTTTTGAGGGTTCGGATACCTTAACAAGATCTGTGTCATTTTGCATTTCTGTTCACCATGGGCAGTTTCACATCCAGTTAAAGTACAATTATCTACATCAATACATTTACTGCATCATAGCATGCACATAAGTCAAACTACTGTATAAATTTATTGGATTTCCATTCCAGAGAGGAACGCAAATTTTAGATCACGAGATGGTTTTGCTGCAACAGTAAACTAGCTTTTTATAATTTTATATGTCAGTAGAGACCATACTATCAGTCGCAATTCAGTCATAACGTTGAAGATGCCCGAAAGTGCATGCTATTGTGAATGTTCATTCAGTTACTGAAACTTCCCTAGGCCAATGGAGCTGAAGATTTTATGTTTTTCACCCAATAATGTTTCTTCAAAAGCAAGAAACGAAACACTTCGTATAGTTATGTCATCATAACATCTTGCTGTTTGCAGAACCTTGTATTTTCATACACAAGTGCAATACATAATTACAGTACATATTTTTTCAACATGTATGATTTTTCTACAAAAAGGTATTTGACTCGGCAATGAAATGTCTTGGACCTGTTCTTTGCCAATAGGCTCTGTTCATGTACATAGATCGGGCAAATCTCCCTAAAGAACTTATCGGGCACAATACTATATATACCACATTTATCCATATTAATGCAATAACCTATAATACTTAGAAATTATTACACTGCTGATGGGGGCCGGAGGGTGATATTGGCCCACAACGGTGATATCTGTCCCGAGGTCTTTAGACCGAGGGAAGATATCAAGGTAAGGGCCGATATCACTCTCCGGCCCGAATCTGCTGTGTAATAATCTGTATATTGCATTCTTTTTATTACAAAAAACTTTATTCGATGAATAAACATTACCTTTAAATAAAATTTCCACAGATGTTCCAGTTGAAATAAACTCAATATCATTCATTTCTTACATAAATCACACTTGAAGTGAAGACAGAGAACGTTACGACGGCAGCCTTTTTTTATAAAGACCTCGGGACAGATATCACGGTTGCGGGCCGATATCACCCTCCGGCCCGCATCAGCCGTGTAATAATCTCTAAGTATTATAGGTTATTGCATTAATATGGATAAATGTGGTATTACAGGGGTCGACTTAAGGATGAATTTGTAACTAGCCAGCAGGGCTAGTTAAGATGGAAAGTAACTGGCCCAACCAATTTGTCACTGGTCCGAAATTTTTAGATGAAAATATGGTGAAAAAAGCATGACAATTAGCAGGAAAATTCCTGGTTCCATTTTGGTAGGAACTTACGGATACGCTGTAGATCTAGTTCATAAACTTTTTGTGTTTGTTTCTTTTCATCGTCAGTTTTTCACTTTTTTGGTGCGGGTGCTGTTGGGGAAAAATTTGTAATAAAATACCAACCTCCAAACAGTGAAATCTTACGCCATAGGTACGTCACATTGTAAGCCTTGTGGAGTCAATATTAAAACGCGATATGTGATTGGACTGTTCAGCGTCCGTCGACCAATCAAATTTTGTTTTTCGAAACGTATCAGTGAAATAGACAGTAACATCGGGTCCGTAGAAATACCCCAAACCAAACACTGAAACGGCAAAGTAAATACGGAAATGCGCACTTGGGAAAGAATTTAGTGCAGGTTGGACTTTACGGAAGATCGCTGAAAACATATTCAATATATGCGTTTCAGTACATAATTCCTACAAACTATGTCAAAAATCCATATTCTAAGCATGTTTTTTGGTAATCAATAATGCTTTCAGTGTTTAACAGTGCTTTTCAGTATTTCTATGTACCGCTGTAAACATTGGCCGCGTGCGATTTGTGAAATTCCAGCTTGTTGACGTCTTTTGATAACGGAGTGCACGCAAACAAAGCAAAATTAAATAACCATTATGATTTATTTGCGAAGATATTCAGCGTAACAGGTAATTTTCTAATTGGATTTAAATCTATTTATCTATCCAATTTTATGACTATGTAGTAAATTTGCAACTGGCCAAACGGACTAACTTCTGGCTCGTTCAACTGGCCCGAGGTAAATTCAACCGGCCACGGGATGGCGGACCAGCGGTTAAATCGACCCCTGTATTATAGTAAGGCACATGCAAAAGATCTGTACCTATAGTCTTTAGAATAAATTCCTTAGCAGCGGGCAGATATCGCATATCTGCCCGCTGCTAAGGATTCACATAGATATATCTTTTTCGGCCCAGCCAATATCTGGCCGATTCTAGTCGAAAATGTTACTATTTATAGTAACAGAATGTAATAATATATTATAGCCATTATACAGGCAACATTCTTCACAAAATCAACTGTTTGGAGCTTGTATATCAATAGATATAAAGAATGGTAAAATTATACTGTTGCAAAAATTAGATTTGTTGTTTTGTGAAAATTATCGTCGTTGTAAATGCAAAACCTCGTATCTCGTTTTCGGAAAATTTTAAAGGGGAGGGAATAAAGTGTAATAACTTTTCCCAAACTGAAATGTTTTACTTGAAATTTGGGAATATTGTTCATTAATAATGTATCATTGATACTGATTGGTAAAAATATCTCAAAACCTGCAAGAATTTTCTAAATTGGACACACAATTTTGTACTTTGAAAATCGCTAGAACCGACATACGAGGTTTTGCATTTACACCGACGTTATGAAGTATTAAATTTATTATTTGTATAAATTGAATATGTAAATTTGATATCCACAAAATCTAAAAGCTTAAACATTCATAGACTAAGGAATTAAGCTACAAATTTCCTATATTGATTCTTTTATTTACTTTTTGCAGTAAAGATTTTTTTTTAAATTATTTCGTTTTAGCATGATAAGGGCTCTTATAGAGTTTTTGCACCAAAAAAATTCAGCGACAAATTGTGATAAGTGACATTTTTTCAAATATCTTGTTAACTAATATAAAATCATGCACAAGTCAGTAATACAAGTGAATGTTAATAAATAATTATTCCTCTGTGAGAAAATGGACAAGATCAACTTAATACAGAAAGTTTAAATCAGTTTTTTGCTTCTCCTGTAAAATTACAAATTTGCAGATATTGAGTTTTTGCACTAAGGTGACGATTTGTGCATGGAAAAAACAATTAGCAATGGATAAAAACCTCAATCTCGGCGAAAAAACACTTTTCCTTTGCTATAGATCAATCCCTTACAAGCGTGTTTACACATTCTATTTTTACTTCAAAACAAGACAAGGTCAAGGTCAACGAGACACACCTCCGCAATATTAACACACCGTACAACCGGCTGTGTGGATGACTGTGACCTTCTTTGCGAGGAATACGTGAAAAGGTTTATTTTGTACAAGCACTGAACATTTATACGCGTATTTATCAACTATAGAATACCAAAGATCCTTTCGTTTATTTATAAAAGTAAATTCATTTGACCTACCATGCACATGACATCAGATGCCGAATCTGTCTTCGCTGACTTTCTACGCAGCCGGTTGTACGATGTGTGAAATCTCGCTGAGCACATATGACGAATCTCTGACGTAATTGATTTTTGAAGGTTGGGCATATGTAGCCGTTACAAAACAAAAACAAGGACGACCAGCATGTTATTAATTGACTTGGATTTTAATACTTAATAAAGCTCGACGAGTGGTTACAATGGACATAAATGATCTACTCCTTCAGGTTGGTAATTTCATACATTATTTCTGGTTTGTAATTATTGTGCCATTTGCATTTTCGACAGCCTAGCTCGTCCCCCTTTAATAGCATTCAAAATGGGTATATTATACCCTGTATTAATTTGAATATATTTTCTTAATATGAGATTTATGTGGTGTCCTTAGTTGAGAGGTAGAGCATCGGCCTTGGGACTACAGGGGTTTTTCCCCTTAAGAAAGTGACACTGGATTCCAGCGTCTTCCCCTCCAGAATTTGAAATAAGGCAATTTTTTCCCCAAAAAGTAAATTTTCCCCAAGATATATTTTCAAAAATCACACTAAAAAAACACAAATACAAGAGGGCCAAGATGGCCCTGGATCGCTCACCTGATAGAAGTTTGAAACTTTCTCCATGCAGAACAAGACCCATCTTTTACATGACCTAGGTATCTCTAAGACAAGAACACGAAACTTAGGATGCGAGATTACGATCCTGCTGAAAACAGCATTCTTAATCTTTAATGATCAATATTTGTGGCTGTTAAAGTGAAAACCAAGTCGATAAAAAAACATCAATTTTGTCATAATCCAGGGCACATAATTCTGTTCTGATAATGATATTCTCATCAATCTTATGTCCTAGTTGTTTTTTTGATTGGTCAATATTTATTGCTGTTTGAGTGAAATTAAAACCGAAATCGGCAATTTTGTCACCATCAAGGGCACATAACTCTGGTTTTTTCTAGTCAGTTCAATATAAAAAATGAAATCATAAGATCTCATGGTCACAGCATTGTGACCAAGTTGTGTCTTGATTGGTCAATATTTGTGTTTTTTAGAGTGAAAATAAAGTCGAAAACGGAAATTTTGTGAAATTCAAGGGCCAATAACTCTGGTTTTTCTTGTCCGATCAAGCTGAAAATTTAACTCATACAGCAACTTATGGTTACCAACACTGTTGCCAAGTTTTGTATTGATTGGTCAATAAATGTAGATGCTTAAGTGTAAACAGTCGAAAACAGCAAATTTATCAAATTCAAGGGCACATAACTCAAGACTTCCTACTTCGATGACAGTGAAAATCAAAATCATTCATTATTGTATGGTTACCAACATTCTAGCCAAGTTTTGTCTTGATTGGTCAATATTTGTAGATGCTAGAGTGGTAACAAAGTCGAAACTAGCTATTTTTGATATTCAAGGGCGCATAACTCCTGACTTCCTAATCCAATCTGACTCGAAATCAAACTCGTCCAAGAGCTTATTGTCATACATATTTTGACCAAGTTTGGTCAAGATTGGTCAATATTTGTAGATGCTAGAGCGGTAACAAAGTCAAAACTAGCCATTTTTGACGTTCAAGGGCACATAACTCTGGACTTCCTAGTCTGATCTGACTCAAAATCGAACTCATCCGAGAACTTATGGTCATACATGTTTTGACTAAGTTTGGTTAAGATTGGTCAATATTTGTAGATGCTAGAGCGGTAACAAAGTCAAAACTAGCAATTTTTGATATTCAAGGGCGCATAACTCCGGACTTTCTGATCCGATCTGACCCAAAATCGAACTCATCCAAGAACTTATTGTCATACATGTTTTGACCAAATTTGGTCAAGATTGGTCAATATTTGTAGATGCTAGAGTGGTAACAAAGTCAAAACTAGCCATTTTTGACGTTCAAGGGCACATAACTCTAGACTTCCTAGTCCGATCTGACTCAAAATCGAACTCATCCGAGAACTTATGGTCATACATGTTTTGACAAAGTTTGGTTAAGATTGGTCCATATTTGTGGGTGCTAGAGTGGTAACAACAAAATGTGAACAGACGGACGGACGGACGGACGGACGGACGCCGACGGACAAAAAGCGACCACAATAGCTCACCTTGAGCACTTCGTGCTCAGGTGAGCTAAAAATCAGGAAAGCTTTTCCACAATTATTGCAGCTTTACAAACCAGCCCTGCTTGCTCTCAAGTCCACAGTATTGGGTATAAGAGAGGTTTAGCCTATAAAATGTATTTTTCCTATGTTATACAACTTTCCCCAAAACCAGGATACCGCATGTGATTTTTCCCCTTTCTACAAGCGTCCTGTGTCTTCCCCCAATCCTGAAAAAAAAGCCCTGGACTAAGAGGTTCAGAGTTTGATCCCCGGTAGCTGAGGTTGTTCTTGGCTTCTCATTGGCCCACACATTCGATGCGAGTACTGTTGGATTTCCAGGAAGCTCAATCGAGAAGGATCAAAATAAGTTGAAGAAACTTGCTTCAAAATTGATGTAAAATAAATGCGTTCAAAGGGACATCGGAAAAATGATTAGTAAGTGCCTTTTCCGATTGATGATAAATTTCAAAAAGACATAGCCTTAATGATCTGCCTGTTGATTGCGGCCAATATATCGCTGCTTTCCAATAGAAACCTTGTAACGGCAGCTTACAATAAGCTGCAGTTACAAGGTTTTTGTTGGAAGGAAGTGGCTAGAGATACGGGCCCGTATCTCTAGCCTATGGGGGCTAGAGATACAGACCCGTATCTCTAGCAAAACCCCCCATGTTTCACTAGAGATACGGGCCCGTATCTCTAGTGAAAACAAGGGGTTTTCGCTAGGGATACGGGTCAAACGACTTCCGGTCTTACATACGGGCTAACTTATCGCGTCAATTATGAAAAATGGATACTATTGATCCTTTCCCAAACTGCGAAATTTAGACTATATATATACATTTTGAAATTACGGGCGATAGGCCTATTACAGGGGAAATGTCGGAGGAATGAAGAAATTGCTGAAAGGGATGCATAAAAATTGAACTTTTATATTAAATCAATAGTCTATTAGATTTATCTCATGTTATTTTTATTATCTTTTGACAAGAAGGTGCTAACTATTAGCAACTTTATCAATGGCAATGGTTTCACACATGTGACATGTGTAGGGCCTATTAACCCTTTTGTTTTTTAATATTAGCCTAAGGGCTATTCTTGTTTGGCAAGAAACTGTAAAATGTCTTTCCTGAGGCGAGGCAAATTTGTCTGTAGATTTATCCATCCCATCATGCACAATATCAACCATTAGTCAGCTCCTAATGAGATTATCGCAAATTCGGAATTATTAGGGCGACGTTGTAAACATTCGGTCGGCGTTGGGACGTCGCCCGAATAAATCTGGATAGGCCTTCATATCGAATGTTAACGACAACTCATAAAAAAGTTCAACCTCGTGCGAATGTCTTCAGCGGTGAAATACCCCCAGTAGCAATCAAGTTGGAACGAACAATACACTGTTTGGGAAATAGTTAGCTGTTTTTAACCCTTTCCCAAACAAAACCTGGTTTTAAAGTCCCTAATAGAAATGGCTTAGGAAAATATTGAGACAAAAGAAGAAACTGCTGAACCACCATAAAATTTTGCTGTTTGGGAAAGGGTTATTTACCGTTAACATGGAAATGATGGTCAAATGTACATCATATAACAAGCGATTGTCTGTGTAAAAAGGTCACCGTGAAGTGAACATAGTTAATGAACTGTACAGTAATCCGGACTGCTTCAAAAGCGCAGTTTTTGAATCATTCGCAATATAAATTTTCACTTACAGAATCTTGCATGTAAACATAAATGTATAAATTTCACCATACATGCACATTTGACCATTTATAGAAGTTTAAGAAAGACGCAAAGCATAAATGTATTCAATCCAAGAACTTTATTACATAAGAAATACATGCAATCTGATTAAAACTTGATATTTACTTTTCAGTAGTATCTGAGACCCAATCATAAGGGGTCATTTTCAATGACCTTTCCCTCTGACCAATAAAAACGCTTTCAATTTGATTCTGGAAACTTTAATTTAGTGCAGAACTAAGCATTTGCCCGCACTAGGTTTCAACCATACACAACAAGAATTTTGACTGGACAGATGAAAATAGATATTTTCGGAAATCTCGGGGTCAGTGAAGATGACCTCCAACTGGTCAGTCTTAGATGTTACTGTATGAAATAAGATGTGACTTAAATCTGAATCATATTTCTGACTACCGCGGATCCAGAGTTTCTGTGAGGCTCAGGGGATTCGAATGTACACATAGCCCGAGTTTATTTTCCTAGTATCACACAATTTTGGCTGAATTTCTTAGTCCTTCTAATGACCCAGGTGAAAAATAATTTCGCTGCACCCCCCTAGGTACCAAGGTTGTTATATACCATTTTAAAGCTTGAGATATGCTGGATACGACCCACGATGTTGTCAAGTTGTAAACCTGTGCAGCTCCCATGTAAACACACAAATATGTGGGTGGGGTAAGACAACACATAAATTATTTGAAATGCATTTGTCAAATAGAAATCGTCTTTAACCTAATAACTTAGGAATGTACTCTTTCCAATTCATAAAACCACAATCAAATAAACCAGAAGCGATATACAAAAGACATTCAATCAATTTTACGCAGAAATAATGCTCGTATATCTCGTCAATTTGCATATGGTGGGTGGGGTAATTTATACACATTAAAATACTTAGCCACACAAACAAATAATCACATTATTGTTCCAAGAAAGGTTTGCACAACCGTTTTTAGATTGAATACAACTTATTCAGGTCTTGGTAAAACATATCTACCCAATATTTTAACAGATTTAAACAAGACACAGTTCTAGGCTTCTCTTGAAAATGTCCCCTCTTTCCCTGTTTCTTACAACATAGTCCGTCTAATTCTTTGAAATAAGAGGGCTTTTTAAGGACATCGTTTCACCCCTAAGCATCGATGTACCAATGTTGTAATATACCATTTTAAAGCTTGAAATGAGCTGGATACGATGCACGATGTTGTCAAGTTGTAAACTTACGCGGGTCCGGTGTAAACACACAAATATGTGGGTGGGGTAAGATAACATATGAATTATTTGAAATACAATTCTCAAATAGAAATCGTCTTAAACCCAATCACGTAGTAATGTACTCATTCGAATTCATCAAATTACTATCTAATGAACCAGAAGAGATATACGAAACACATTTTAATCAATTATACGCAGAAATAATGCTCATATATCTCGTCAATTTGCATATGGTGGGAGGGGTAATTTAAGCACAGTAAAATACTTAACCACACAAACAAATAATCGCATTAGTGTTCCGTGAAACGTTTGTACAACCATTTATAGATTAAATACAACTAATTTGGATCTTAGTAAAAACATCTTCACCCAATATCTTAACAGATATAAACAAGAAACAAATCTATGTCGATCTTTAAAATGCCCCCTGTTTTACTGTATCTTGCAATATAGTCCGTCAGATGATATTAAATAAGGGCACTATTAAATGAATTATCTGCACCCCTTACCCATGATGTACCAAGGTTGTTATATACCATTTTAAAGCTTGATATATGCCGGATACGATGCACGATGTTGCCAAGTTGTAAACCTTTGCAGGTACCGTGTAAATAAACACATATGTGGGTAGGGTAATACATTACTTGAAATACATTTGCCAAATGATAATTTTCTAAAACCCAACCTTAGGATTGTGCTCATTAAAATTCATAAAATTATTATCAAATAAACCAGATTGGATATACCGAATATGTTTCAATTGTTTATAAGCTGAGTCAATTTGCTTATGGTGGATGGGCTGTTTTATAAACAATGATATACTTAGCCACACAAACAAATAATCGCATTATTTCTCTGTGAAAACTTTGTACAACCGTTTACAGATTAAATACAAATTATTTGGATCTTAGTTAAACACAGTCACCCTATATCCTAACAGATATATACAAAACACATTTTGATATATTTTAACATATTAAACTAATTGTAACATGTTTTTAGAATTTGTTTATATTTGTAAATTGTGTGGTAAAATGAAGTCTGAAACGTCAGTTTTGCTAATTCAAACGAAGTCAATTCGAGACTGGTACCTAATGGCACAAAATGAGAATATGTCTTAGATAATATGGATATAATAATGCTTATCAAGGTTGTATATATTCTAAGAATTTATACGTTGTCGTTAATGAGAAAACGATATATTCATTGATTGAGTGGGAGGTGTATTGGGATTTATTTATCCGATTCGGACCTAAACTTCCAGAAAAGAATATATCCAAAGTAATAATCCAAATTCGATGGAACAGATGAAATGTGATGGTTATTAGTTCACAAAACTATATTTTGAACGCATGGCTTAACGAAATTATTACGAAAGCCATTGCGTTATAAAATAACCTTTACAATATTATCATTATACTATTTCTATGATAGGTACACTTTTCACCATAAGATGGGGAATTATAAAAGTATATTATTCTATATAATCTGATCAATTAGCCTTCAAAACTTTTCAATTAAAACTACTGCTGTCACTATGATACTGGTTAAAGCCAGTTTTTTTTAAATTGCGAATCTTAATTTCGACGAGACATAATTATCAGCATCAATGGAATTCAGTGTGAATGTCCATGGAAGGCTTAAAAAGAAGACTTTTATTATAAAGATCTGGCATCAAATAATAAAGGATTGTTACAATTATGTCGTTAAAAACTAGGACAAACTAGTTGTGGTACACAAGATTGATGTAGCAAAATGTTAATGACAAAATCAAAAAGAGGAGCCAAAAGTATAATGTAATTGTTTCAGATGGATAAATGGAGAAAACAACTTAAAATATATAATTGCAATAGACATAGAATACCATATATAAGTTTAGAAATGAAGAAAAATAAAGACAAACTATACATATATAAAAAAAAACCAATGGAATTAAAATCTATGAGCAATGCCCAAATCACCCCCAACTTTGTGACAAATCAGTAACCTAGCGTTATCAAGTTTTACATTTCTATAGTGTTGAATTCCCGTCTTTCAGAATTCCAAATCAAATGAGTTTTTATATACATCACACATTATATCATACAAATTAATGACGAGAGACCACAATGGCGGTGTATGCTTACATGGAGTTACAATATAACAAAACGTCCCTTACTCGTATATGCCCTAGGTCTTATGATCAACACCGTCCAGCCAACTTTGTTAAAGATTGGTCAAAACCATCATCGAAGATCCAGCTAACTCACATCATTTCGTCCCCTATAGAAAATAGCTACTAATCTTTTGTATCAACAGACGAAAAAAAAAACATGCGAAACGTTACATCGATTCGCACAATCAGATTAGAGCTCTCTTTTAAGGACCGTTTTGGTTTAATCTTCCCCAAATAAGTGACGAGAGAATCAATGAAATGACTGCATTCGGTCAGCTGTATCACCAATTGAATTTTAAGATTTTGTAATAGAAGTTAAACACATTGTAGCATGTGTAGGTATATCCAAGATTTTGTATAAAAAAGGCATCTTAGAAATTTTTCGAGGACAGTAAACTCTTGATATAATGGTCTGATTTATTTGAAAGTGCGAAATTAAAAGAGTTAAATTGCAACATTTTCGATAAGGGCATAGAAGGCCCATTTGATCACAATAGCTGAATTGTGCCCCCTTTTTAGTAAATGTATTAAAGATAGATAAAGATCAAGAAATTTACAAAATAATTTAATAGAGTGGAAACATGAACTTAACAAAACGATTCTCCAAAAGAGATATTTTGCTAAGCCCATGGAGGTATTTTACTCCCAAAGGGTCATTCAGAAATTAATTATGTCACTCTTATTAACCATTATTTAAAGTTTAAATATGCATCTTTGTGTGAATCTTTACTGTCCTCATAACTATTTGTATTCATTTTCCAGATCAAGTCAGAATCAAAATGAATGTTCTATGTATCTATTCCATGTGTATATCTACTGTTGGCTGCAATCTTGGACGCTATGTGTTTTCCAGTGATATCACAGTGAAATCTGTTGGATTCACCAATCAATATATCTATTATGTCAAAGAATGCTAAAATATTTTCAGTGGATGCTCTTGCAAGGATTGTGGTCCATACAAAACGAGTTTTACTATCTGACTATGAATGGTTAAAGCAGAGATTATTGTAAGCTACAGGGAAAGAGGGGACATTTGAGAGCAGCCAAGATCTATGTATTGTTTATATCTATTAAATTGGGTAAAGATGTTGTACCAATGTCCAAATAAGTTGTATTTAATCTATGTAATATTTATTTATTTATTTAATCTAAACGGTTGTACAAACGTTTCAAGAAACAATAAAACGAGTATTTGTTTGTGTGGCTAGTACGTTTTCTACTGTGCATAACAATAATCTAGCAACAATATGCAAATTGACCAACTACCTGGAATTATTTCTGCCTATAAACTGCGTATAATCAATTTAAATGTATTTTCTATGTCACTTCTGGTTATTTCAATCATAACGCCATGCATTCGATTAAGAACCTTCAAAAAGAGTGGGTCTAAGACGATTTATATTTGAAAAAATGCATTTCTTACCCCACCCACATATTTGTGTGTTTACACGGGACCTGCGCAGGTTTACAACATGACAACATCGTGCATCGTATCCAGCACATTTCAAGCTTTAAAATGGTATATAACAGCATTGGTACAGGGTCGGATGCAGCAACTCCTTTAATAACCCATTGTGTGATTTCATCTAATGGACTATGTTGTAGGATATAGGGGGGGGGGGGCATTTTCAAGTGTAGTCTAGAACTGTGTCTTGTATGCATGTGTCAAGATATAGAGTGAAGGTGTTTTACTAAATTCCAAATAAATTGTATTTCATCTGTATACGGTTATACAGACGTTTCAAAGAACATCAATGCGAATATTTGTTTGTGTGGCCAAGTATATTACTGTTAATAAAACACCTCATCCACCACATACAAGTTGACGAGATATCTGAATATTATTTCTGCGTATAATTGATTGAAATGTGTTTTGTGAATCTCTTCTGGTTTACTCCAGAGTAATTTAATGAATTCGAATGAGTACATTACTACATGATTGGGTTTAAGACGATTTCTATTTGAAAATTGTATTTCAAGTAATTTATATGTTATCTTACCCCACCCACATATTTGTGTATTTCACAGGACCCGCGTAGGTTTACAACTTGACAACATCATGCATCGTATTCGGCACATTTCAAGCTTTAAAATGGTATATAACAACATTGGTACATCGATGCTTAGGGGTGAAACGATGTCCTTAAAAAGCCCTCTTATTTCAAAGAATTAGACGGACTATGTTGTAAGAAACAGGGAAAGAGGGGGCATTTTCAAGAGAAGAATAGAACTGTGTCTTGTTTAAATCTGTTAAAATATTGGGTAGAGATGTTTTATCAAGACCTGAATAAGTTGTTTTCAATCTAAAAACGGTTGTGCAAACGTTTCATGGAACAATAATGTGGTTATTTGTTTGTGTGGCTAAGTAATTTACTGCGCATAAATTACCCCACCCACCATATGCAAATTGACGAGATATATGAGCATTATTTCTGCGTAAAATTGATTGAAATGTCTTTTGTATATCGCTTCTGGTTTATTTGATTGTGGTTTTATGAATTGGAAAGAGTACATTCCTAAGTTATTGGGTTAAAGACTATTTCTATTTGACAAATGCATTTCAAATAATTTATGTGTTGTCTTACCCCACCCACATATTTGTGTGTTTACATGGGAGCTACACAGGTTTACAACTTGACAACATCGTGCATCGTATCCAGCATATTTCAAGCTTTAAAATGGTATATAACAACCCTGGTACCTAGGGGGGTGCAGCGAACTCCTTAAATAGCCCCCTTATTTGATTTCATCAGACGGACTATCTGCATAAAAGTGAAAGATTCGGCCGTTTGAGCCATAGGGGATTTTTAGCGATTTTGATGGTGTCTCCTCTTTAATAGAGTACTCTTTTAAAGAGGAGACACCATCAAAATCGCTAAAAATCCCCTGTTTGAGCCCCCCGAAGCCCCCTGGATCCGCCTTATTCACATTTATAGTATCTTGTCAAACAAGAATGATATTAACCCATTACCACACAATGACTCTTTTTAAATCCCTTCAAGATAATGACTTTGAAAAACATTGTGGAAAATGAAGAAACTGCTTGTAACAAGCAATTTCTTCATTTCCCACATTTTTTCTACACAGAAAGATAAAAGAATGCGAGATTCCATTCAATTCATATTGCCGTCTGCAGCATCTTTGAATTTGGACAACTCCAAAATTTTGTTGTTTGGTAATGGGTTAACAAACAAAAGGGTTAATACACACGGCATAAAGTGTATGAATAACGAGATAAGATATCTATGTCTGTCTGAATCGCATAGTATTAACCATCCCGAGGTGGTCAACACAAAAATTTTGCATATTTTTTCAAAAAAATTCATTTTTTGCAATTAGACCATCTGTTACCGTCGCCCTTTAATGTGTCGTCTGAAACTAATTTCAAAACGTAGTCTAAATTTCGCAGTTTGGGAAATGATCAATATTATCGATTTTTCATAATTGACGCGATTAGTTATAGCCCGTAAGTTAGACCGGAAGTCGTTTGACCCGTATCCCTAGCAAAAACCCCTCGTTTTCACTAGGGATACGGGCCCGTATCTCTAGTGAAACATGGGGGGTTTTGCTAGAGATACGGGTCCGTATCTCTAGCCCCCATAGGCTAGAGATACGGGCCCGTATCTCTAGCCACTTCCTTGTTGGAAAGCAACTCTAGACTACAGAAAAAGAAGAAAGTGAAAGCAGTATATTCTCATAGTCTCTGGTTTACAAACAATTTTACAAATTGAATTTTAGGTGCACTTCTAGCTTTAAATAACGTAAACCAGACACAAAAATGTTGTTTAATTTTTTATGGGGGACAGGTGTTCATGGTCGCAAGGTAGATCCCCAGAAGCTGATGTACTTCATGTTTTTTTTTTCATAGAAGACCCAGGCATTTATACTAAACATGCATCTTTTCTAGAGAGTCTTTTTTTTACATTTCTGACTCAAGTCAAAATGTGTTAAGAATCAAACCCTAATGGCATCAAAATAGAAAATGACAGAATTGGCTACCAAGTAATCATATTCTTGAAGAAAAGTTTTTGAAAAGTCTGATTTAAAAAAAAAATGTTGTTTTGGGGTATAAAGGGGGTTTCAAGAACAAGAGCAGGGAGAGTGGGGACCTGTGAAAACAGCAAACGAGCATAGCTTAGCTGACAGCCCATCAGGGTACGCACATTAAAGGGTACGAATAAATTGAGAAATATCGCAGTTAACGTCTAATTTGCAATATCAGGGGATACAATTTAAGCAATAAATAGCTTTGTAAAAATTAGATAAACAAGCACTTTAACTCTTTTGATACACCGTGGTTTCAATTTTAACAGAAAATGTGAAAATTTCAGTGAAATTTTCGTTCAGATGACAATACGCTTTTTGGCAAGTTCTCTGGACTTTTTGAGCGATTTGTTCTGTAAACCTCTGTTGGTCATACTCTAATTAATTGATTTTGTTAAATTTTGGGGAATATTACCATCGGATTGCGTTATCTTTCAAGAAATTTTCAATTTATTGACTCATTTCCTTGTTTACTGTTTTTAAACTGGCACGCTAAGTTTGTAACGCGACATTTCATTGGTTCTTTGCATTGAATGGTTCTATTTAATTCAATGAAAGGAACGGACTTTTAACCTGAATGAAATGGACGCTCGGTTCGGAAGACGGAAGGGATTCCTTTTTTTAAGGAATCATAATAGCGGACAGACAAAACCTACAACGACTAAACTCAGAAGTTTTATAGAATACAAATTGAATGTTTCAAACGAAAAATTTGTATGCGCTAGCATGGAAAACTTTAACTTCTTTTCGCTCAATGTTTAGCAAAACTTTCTGGAAAGGGGAATCGTTCGTTCGTTCCTGTGTATTTTCCCCGTTCA